>PVJA010013500.1:0-49411 GCA_004027025.1 Myocastor coypus
AAAAAAAAAAAAAAAAAAAAAAAAAAAAAAAAAAAAAAAAAAAAAAAAAAAAAGATAATTGTAGTAGGAGTGTAGCCATGTTCTGTGCAAATTCTAGGCAAACATTTTATTACTGACCTATACTTCAGGCCCGGTCTCTTTTTGCTTCTCAGCTGTTACAAGGTGGGTGGATCCACCTGCCAAGTGATCCTGCCAGGAACTACTCCCTTGCCACAGGTCCAAAGCAGTGGAGCCAAGGAAACATAGGCTAAAACCTCCAAAGAATGCTAGTCAAAGTAAACCTTTTCTATTTTTAAATTGATTGCCTCTAGTATTTTGTCATGGTTGTGGCAAGATAACTAACACAATGTCTAATTCTCTTGGGGCATGAAGCAATTGAGTAATAGGGTGACTTCTCTTTTTGTTTTCAGAAGCAGCTCCAAAATTTAATTAACTCAATTAACTAGTGACTTTATTATTGTTTAAACCCAGCAGGTGACTACTAAATAAGTTGATACACTTCTATTGCCAGACAAGAGCTTATACTGCATCTCATTACTTGAAAAGTTTCTTTTATTTCTTCCTCTTCCTCTTCCTCTTCCTCTTCCTCCTCCTCCTCCTCCTCCTCCTCCTCCTTCTCCTCTTCTTCTTCTTCTTCTTCTTCTTCTTCTTCTTCTTCTTCTTCTTCTTCTTCTTCTTCTTCTTCTTCTTCTTCTTCTTCTTTTTCTTCTTCTCCTCAAAGTTTAAAAATATTTGAATTATTTTAATCTTAGTGTTTTGGTAGTTGAGTTAGACAAAGTGAATTGGAAACTCTTCCAGCTCTAAGATGGGTCTATGTAGGGTAAATGTCACTTCCTGTTACAGCAAGCTGTCGCTCTTGCCTCTGTGTTTGGAATGACTTAATAACAAACAGAAAAAATTTTTGTTATAATTTAGATTAATGACTCACAGGATAAAGATATAACTTTAATTAAGTTAAACACTGAAACTATTTATTGTATAAACCTAATACCTTTCCCTAGAGTTAAATCAGCTTTTCCTAGTGCAGAAATCTACACTACACTAGGCTTGGGTGCTCACTGGGGTCAGGTATTTTTCAAATAGGACTTCTTTCTTTCTTTCTTTTTTGTCTTTTTGAGACAGAGTCTCATTATGTAGTTCAGGCTGGTCTTGAGCTCACTTTTGTAGCCCAGGCTGATCCTCCTGCCTTAGCCTTCCAAGTGCTGGGATTACAGGTGTGCACCACCACGCCCAGCTCAGATAGGATTATTAATGTGCGTATTACATGTTTATTCCATTTAAAATTTGAAATCTTGTAAAGATATTTTTTTTATTATCCTGTTAGTTCAAAAATAATATTGCTTGATTCATTTATGCCAGTCCTAACTTTTAAAATCTATTGTAATATAACTTCTATATTTATGTAAGCATTACATATTTATTTTGTAGTTACACACGGAAAAATATTGCTAAAAATAAAGGAGGGATGAACATTTCTTTTAAATTGCTCTCAGAAATTCAAAATTCATGATTACCATAGCCCTATGTGGTTGACATGCATACTATAAATTCATGATTGCAGTGGATTATTTATTTCTCAATAGCATCATATTTCTCTTAAATTTTTAGGGAACCACTTACTTTTGTGTGATAAAGACGAAAACTTTTATATAAATTTGGTTGTCCTTGTGGCATTTTAAACAAGCAAGAAATTAAACTGTCTGTATAGAAACTGCATTTTATTATTAAATCCACCACTGCTTTGCTGACTAATAAAATGGAAAATGTGTGCTTTTATAGGTTTATAAAAAGGCAAACTATAGTTTTGTGAAAAATATCTTGCACCGATGGAATACAGGTGGCTACTTGTTTAGACTTTGAAGATGTAGAAGCTTAGTATAGATGTCTGAAAAAGGTAATATGGCACAATAAAAAAAAATCTTCCTTTCTCCGCTCATCAATCCTTTGGGTATTCCATGTCAAATAAACGCTACAACAATTTATAGTGAAAGTACACAGTGGAAGTGCCAACGTTAACACTCCTTAGGACTGGATACCTGCCAGATTTCTCACACCAATATTTAATGTGAACCAAAATGTCTTTTCCATTGGAAGTGTGAGAAGGAGCTTGCTTTCCTATATTTGGCAACGTGCTTATGTGAAGTATAAAGTCAAAGGCCCGTGATGTTCTTTTTATTTCAACTATGATAAATTGTGTTCATTTGTTTAAGTGCATGTGGCAGCTTTAGTGTTCCAACTATAAATTTTGGTTAACTTCTATTGACATGCTGTATTAAACTTAAGAAAAACAAATTACACTTCACCCGTTTTAATTGACTAAATGTGTCAAAAACACAGTAAGTATAACATGAAAGGTCAGAGCCTTGGTCTACACTGTAATGGGTGTCATGGCAGGGATCCAGCTTTTCTTGTACATTTCATTTTTCATGAAGTTTGAGGACAAGGCATACGCTTAACATTCACTTCCACTTCTCATTTGTACTTCAAAGTTTATCATAGGCTGTGTTACTACCAAGAACATTTCTTTGCTTGTGCTATTTAAAGTTGCCTTTGCCCTGACGTGTGTGCCCAGAGAGTACTGATGTTCTTCTGTAAACAAGGCCTTGGGAATGGATCTTGGCATTCTGAGGAATGAAACGTTGATGGATAAGCACAGCCATAGATCACGTAGCCCTGCATGGAAAAGACCTGCTTTGCATAGTTTGTGCCCACTTCTAGGACCAGACAAGTTATTGTGCGGTAAGGAGCCACTTAAACTTGGCACCCTGGCTTTCCTTGGGGTCCGATTGAAGTTACCAGTTTAATCCTCAAGCTCTGGGTCCAGTGGCTTATGCCCGTCTTTATGCCTTCAGTGAATTAGCTCAACACCTGATGACTAGGTATTATTAAGCTCTTGCTCACCTGTTGTCACCTACATCTCTTTTCTTCTAGAATCATCTCCTGGTGCTCTAACTCTTGATTTTCTTTCTTAAAATAAATTCCTGCCCCCAAACTCAAAGTTTAGTTCCCTCTGTGAATTTATATCTGGAAAAACTCAAAATACAGCAGGTGTTTGCAAAATGTTATCATTTGTGTCAGAGAAAATAGGGATTATAAATCTGAAGGTTGATTTTGTGTTCACCACTGCTTACAACAATCTCATTCCTTAGCGCCTGCTTTTGCCAGCAAGCAGTCACGCCAAAGGTTGTCGATATTCATTTGGCTCTGATGTGTTTAAGCGAGGGAAGAATAGCAGAGCTGCCCTTATTGAAGAAGCCCAGAAACTGCTCATTACGACCTGGTCCAGGGTTGGACTTTCCTGAAAGTAGGGAGGAGATGATTTGTTCTCCTGCTCTCCTACACTCCAGGGGAGCACTCACCTGAGGACTCTGACAATGAAGCTGGGGTTAGGTTATGAGGTGGAAACCTTTATTCAAAGGGCCAGAAAATACAGCTTTCAGGTCCTGAAGTCCAGACAGTGTTGAGAACACCTCAACCCAGCTTTTGATAGCACCGTCACCAACATCATGTCAACAAGTGCGTGTGGACTTCTGTTAATGAAGAGTCATGGGTAGTGAAATTTGAATATCAAATAAATTTTATGTGTCATTGAATAGTCTTCCCTCCTAGCCATTTAGAAATGTAAACAGCATTCTTAGCTTGAGGGCTGAGCAAAACCACTGGCAACAGGAATTTTACCCAAGGGCCCTAAGTTTCCAACCCTTGTTCTAAGTTAATTACAATTTCTTAAAATCTATACAAATTTGGAGATGAAAAGTTTGTCTCTAAAGCAATACTATTGTATTCTTTTAAATGTGGCTTTCCGTAATGCTTCCATCAGATCATAAATATATGGGAATTTGGAAACTAATCTGATGAAAATTAGGCACAGTGAATATGGTTTCTGTCCTGTCGGTGTCTCTATGACACTCGGTGGGCATGGTTGTTCCTTCTGCTGCCCTCTGCCCACTGCTGGAGGGGCTGTGACAGTGGCACTGAGGTCCTGTGGGCGCCATGTTTAGTCAGTGGTAGAACCGAAAGATAAATGTCCCTTGATTAGGTATCTATGGCTTTATCCTATGTTGCCTCTCCAAGTTCCTCAGAGGAAGCTCCAAGTGTCCACAGTTGTAACAGGTCTCCAGATACACTTTTCTTTTTTTAAAGAGAGTAAAAAATAGAGTTTCAAAACAGGATAGTAGGATGATAAGAATAATGAATACAATGTGTGTTATCTTCCTAGTAGTTATCCAGAGTAGCATGATATCATGTCCAAACGATATTAGCACAAACCTTTCTTTTTCTGATGGGCATTTGGATTGTTTCCAAGATGCAGCTGCTACAAATTGTACTGTTATAAATATGGACGTATATACATCACTGTGGTATGACATTTTTTATCTTTCTGGGAAGATATCTAGAGGGGGAATAGTTGGGGTGAAGGGATGTCTGGTATTAGCTTTTTAAGAAATCTCATTGATTTGCCTTTGTTTTATTTCCTCTCTTCCCTATGGTGCTTCCTATGGTCACCTCTGAAGCCAACCAATCAACCAACCAACGAACCACTCATTGCCTGATTCTTGAATGATCACTTAAAAAGTACATATTTCAAAGAGAAAAAAGTAAAAATAACAACAACAAAATAGAGTTTTGAAACAGGCTAGTAAAACAGTAGCAATAACCAATAAATTACAATTGTTGTTTACATAGTGGTTTTCCAGAGTACAAGATATACACAGAAAATATTGTCCAAATAATATTAGCACAAGGAACTCTTTTCAATGAACCAGAAGATACTAGACATATTATTATCTGACTAGAAAGACGTTTTTTTTTTTTTTTTTTTTTTTGAGACAGGACCAGGTGATCTTTCTGGCTTAGTCTCTCAGGACATTAGGGTTTCAGGCATCTAAGATCTCACACTCTTAAATGCACACACAATCTTGTGTAGACAATGGAGGTTTCTTGCATAAGTTGCACATTTTAAACCTTGGCTTTCTCTTTCTGTATGTAGAGCCTGCTGCCCATCCTCTGAGTACTCCTTTTCTATTTCATCTTCAGTTAAAGGAAGGCTTCATAATTATTGGCAATCTCCATGACTGCCAGCTCAGGAATGTTTGAAGGGGTGGCGTGACTTCTCCATCCAGGCCTTACCAATGAAGAGCATTCACAGAAGCGTACACAGCACAAGACAGCACATCCAGGGGAGCTTTTGCACTCTCTGCCTCTTTTCCATGCCCATGCTTTAAGCACAGTGAAGGCTGTCTGTGTGACGGCTCACTTTTGTCTTTTCCAGTGTGAACTATAGAATTTGGAGGAATTAAAGTACTCAGGTCCTTTTTTTTTAGGCTCACCCCAAGCTCCCCCACCCTCTCCCTCCATCCTGCCCTCCCTCAGCTGTCATGGGAGTTGGGCAAAGCCTCCAGACCCTACACCGAATGGCCGGCCGCTGCCCTAGGCCCAGCTTCTCTGTTCTGCCATCATTTTCCCACCGTGCCCAGTTCACTTTGTGTGAGGACACCAGTCAGACTGGATTTGGCTCCCACCTCGTTGCTGGGTTCTTTTTGAAAGCCCGGTCTTTCATGAATTGCATTCTGCATCTAGTCCACAGGAGACTTCCTTATGGGTTTCTGCATCACACCAGTTCACCTGTTGTATTCAACCAAATTATCTATAATTTATGGTGCTCAAACAAACTGCCCCATGCATGTATTTTAGTTTGCTATTTTTGCATCATTTTTTAGGTAGTAATAAAAAGTTTCTCTTGGTAACATTCTGTCCTTTCATTAGCAAGATGTATGGCCATAGTGCTCTGACATTCTTCTTATAACTCCTGTTCTTGAAAAGTAAAACCCCTTCAGTACTTGTAGTATAATTGGAGATGGAATAGGGAAAACCAGGAGATGCTGCGGGCCTAATTTTCTGGAGGAAAGAGATACACGTAGTTCAAAGTGAAGGAGAGACCCTAGCACTTTTGTTCTAGCAGTGAAGAGAGCGATGCAGGTGGTGAAGCATCTCAGTGTTGAGTTTGGAGCTGACCAGACAGAGGAACTCTAGTTCTAATACCAAGTATGCTGACAAAGCACAATAGTACATCACCAAGTTTGTAGCTTTCACAAAAGAGCTTACTGCGACTTCAAGTCGAGCTTTTGAGGAATTTGTGCTTGAGCAGGTCATTATGATTAGCTAATTTCCCATCCCGATGTATGTTTACCACCAATATCTACTTGTATTGGAAACACGTCAGGTAGCATGCAGAATGTTGGAAAGAGCTGAGGTGATGGTGAGGAAGACCAGAGACTTCCCCAAATCACACTGCTACAATCCCATATTTACCTGCTTCAAAGTGAAACAGATGTATTTATATAGCTTTAGAATGTGACTTTAAATCTATACTGAGTTTTGTTGAACAGTTAAGTAAGACAACTCAGGAAAGAAAGCACAACTGAAAATTTTTTATGCTAATGCCCGACATGGTAGTGCATACCTGAAATCCCAATACTGAAAAGGCTGAAGCAGGAGGAATGCTGTGAGTTCCAGGTCAACCTAGTCTACAGAGTGAGTTTAAGACCAGACTGGACTATACAGTGAGAGCCTGCCGCAAAAGCATCAGTAGTCCCATGTTGATGAAGAGGTACATTAAAATGAAATCTTCTTATTTGACATCACTTCTTATTTGACATCCAGATCAATGGATGAGATGTTTTATTGGGAGCTAAAATGATCACGACTACAAAGATGCAATTTCTGGGGTGAGCATCTCAGGGCCTAAGGACTTTGTGAGTAGTAACACAATTGTACAAGAAAATCTGTCACAGACTTTAAGTTAATTTTGAAATAGAGGTTGCTAAACTGCATGGAGCTGGCGTTCAGCTTGCAGTCTCCTTCCCTGAGTATGTCAAATAGCAAAGATTCCAGGCATGTGCCATCCCACCCAGGTTTTTTTTTTTTTTTTAATGTATTTAGTGCAGAGTCTACAGTGTCTTACTACAGAGATCAGACTTGTAGTGAAAATTCCTGTTTCTCAGCCTCCCAAACAGTGGGATTACAGGCATGCTACCATGCCCAGTCCCTGGTGGTGGGGTCAGCACAGCACACCTGGGATGAAGTACCGACCCCGAGTCTGCCTAAGCAGGTGTTTTAACCCACTGAGCTATATGGACGGCCCTCCCTCCCAGTTTTGAAGACAAATCAGTACAGATTTAGGCATATGTCAATAGTCATAGCAGACTAAGATTTGTTAAGATTTTATTCTGGCAACCTTGAATTTCAAAACAAACCATATCTAGGTGTTAGATGCTGTCAGGTGACACTCTGGGAAATGCTGCTGACCGCATCTTGCCATAGCTATGTGAATGCAAGATGTCTGCTACATGTTGAATTTCAGCCTGAGTTAAGTTTTCTTCTGGTCATTTGCATAATGCTTCTGACAAAGACTCTCGTACCAGAGGTTGATGTCCATGGCCACGCGGTCGGGGCCCCTGGCACCTCATCATTCTCGGGGCCCTCAGCTGCACTTCATCAGGCATCCTCGCCCTTTACCCTGCTCTGGTCCCTCCACCTCACACTTCATCACGCCTTGAGTTCTTTGTGAGCTCTCAGCGCTCTGGGATGGAGTCTGACTCTGCTGTCTATTCTTCATTGTCTTAAAATCCAATATAAATAAAGCAAAGTTGGCTGCTATATGGAACCACTCGTTTTAATTGATCAAAATGGGGCTATCAGTTGTTCATCAACAAGAAATACTTTATGTGGTACCATGTAGTAAAGACTTTGTAACATAGGATAGCATAGTTTCTGGGCTTTATCCCTCTCTCTGTGAATCTATAAACTTGTGCAGGTGATTTATTACTAGGCCCGTTAGTTACATTAAGCTGAAAGGAATAAAGATACTGCTTGTCAAATGCCTGTTGAGATGTCCATGTTATGAGCTGGCTCATGGAGCTCTTAGAGGTGATAACTTCAGCAGGTTATTACTTTCAGTACATTTCAGAGGAGTAAGTGTCATTTTTGGAGTTACTCTCTTTGCTCTAAATACCTAAGCCATTTCTGCTATTCCAATTGACCATTCCAAGCTGAATGCTTATTAATGAATCTGAAAGAAAATATCTATATTAAATTATAAATATTATTGCCTTATGACTTATATTCCTAAGCAAATTATTTCTATAAATTTGCTAATGCAAAGCTGGCAACAGTGGATTTTATCATATGGCAGACATGGTTGTAACAAATATGATTTTTTTTCAGTCACTACTGTGTCCTTTCAATCTTGTGTGTTGCTATGTGTGACTTTCTACCTTTCAGTGATTCAATGACCTCAATTACACATGACAGCTTTTCCTGTGACTTCCCTGGACCAAAAGCTTGCATAGCTGAAAGCTCACCATTGTCCCAGATTTTTTTAATCTGCTTTCATTGCCTAAAATTGACTTTCAATATGGTTTGACAGAGTAAGGGAACCTGCCCTGAAATTTTAGGACATAAGTGAGAGAATCAACTTTTGCTTTCTTCTTTTTAATAATTCTATATTTTGTGTTCACAAACAAATGGTACCTATTACCAAAGTGGCTGAGTCATTCCTGAGTTAATGTTTTGAACTGATGCCATTTTTATTGGAATTAGTTGGTTTTTTAAAAATTTTATTACCTTAAGAAATAACAATGTGACAGTTTCAAAACATGTTAGTAGTACATTTCCAGTATTTGATACAATGCATATTTTTGTGCTCATTATAGTTATACAGAGCATAGGGTGTAGACATAATTTTTCTAATCATCATTGGTACAAAAATTTGTTCTCATTGAACTAAAAGAAAGTAGTTCTATATAATCCAATGTTCCATAATCTTAGTGGGTTACTGGCAAAACTGGCAATGATGGAAGCTGTTGACTTAAGCCTTTTACAGCTCAGCATACTAATCTAGCTTTATGTTTTATGCCATGTGGTTAAACTTTTCTGCTGTGTGGTTAAGGGCAAGTTAAAGAAAGAGCTGTATGATAAACATGGAAATTTTATATCTCCTGAGGTCAGTGAAATACCCTCAGGATTTACTTTGAAATCATGTACATTGCTTTGTAGAACTGTTGTCAGTATCAGCCATCTGGATGAGTCATAGCCACTGCTTGACCAATTTGCTCTCTGTGAAAGCCTGAGAGAATGTTTTCTCTCTAGGTGACTCTCCTTAGTTACAATTTTTGGTCTGTAAACTTATATTCTTAACCTCCCAGAATAATAGTTTAGTGATACTATTACTTTATAATGTAGGTACTTGAGCTTAACATCAGTGCCTTTCTGAGTATCAAACATCTTAGACTTGGAATTGGCATTACCTATCAATCATTGATATTCTAATAAATCTCTATAGAATGTGATAAAAGCAGTTATACATTTTTTTACACAGGAATTTAGAAACCTAAGCATATACAAAATTGTAGCCCATCGATCCTTTGGTATTTTTCCTAGGCACTTACTCGCATTTAATACCATTACTGTTTTCTTGTAAACCAACCACTTAGCAGTAGCAAAAATTACATTAGAAGCAGCACACATCTAAAAGACCAGAATGACAGACCTTTCACGCATAGTTTCAGTGTTACACATTGCTATCCTCAGTGTGATAAACCTTTTGGAGATTCTTAGAACCATTACCTATTTCATCCTGTGCATGGTTTTGCTCCTGCCATGTTAACTACGTTTTCTGCTTGTAGTCACTTCATTGTTTAACCTTTAAGTTCTTGATTTGCATTCAGCTATGCTATACCTCTCCATATTTATTTCTTCTTTTGAATTTTTACAGTAGGGAGACTATACAATATTTACACACATAGGTTTGATTTATTTCATTTATGAATATATGCTCAAGATACATCCACTTATATATGAAGTCTTCTAGTTTATCATTCTTTATAGCTGAGTGATATTCCATTGTATAAAAATACCACATCCTTTCCAACCGTTCTTCAGATGATGAGCATTTTGATTGTTTTGAAGATTTGGGTATTATAAATAACGCTGCTATAAACATAGGTGCATAGATATCACATGATGTCTTCAGTTCTTCTGGGAAACTTCCCAGTAGGGGGATAGCTGGATTGAATGTGACTTCTAGCTCTAGTTTTTTTTTTTTTTTTTTGGGACCAGGGTTCAAACTCACGACCTTGCACTTGCCCAGCAGGCACTTGTGCCTCGGAGCTATCTCCCCAGCCCCTCTAGCTCTAGTTTTTTTTAAGGCATCTCCACACTGCTTTCCATAATGGTTGCGCCAGTCTGCATTCCCACCAGCAGTGGAGAAGTGTTCCTTTTCCACCACAGCCTCTCCAACTTTTGTTGTTGGTTGATTTATTTATGATAGCCATTCTTTCTGGATTGAAATAGTATCTAAGTGTTGTTTTAATTTACATTTCAAGAACAGCTAGCAATGGGGAACATTTATTCATGTATATATAGGCTTGTTGAATTTCTTTCTCTGAAAAGTGTGTGTTCATCTCAGATACCCGTTTCTGGATTGGGTCTTTGAATTTTAGAACCCTAATGGTTTTTAGTTCTTTGTAGATTCTAGATAGAAGACCTTTGTCTGAATACTTATTAGTTAAAATCTTTTCAAAATTTGTGGGTTGTCTTTTCACACTGTTGGCAATTTCTTATGAGGTGCAAAACATTCTTAGCCACAGGATGTACCAGTTGTTGGTTCTTTCAAGTGTTGAACGTGCATTTTGATTTTGTCCATGAACTCTTTGCCTTCCCCTATATCTTCACGATTTTCTCCCAGTTCTTCTTCCAGAGATTTAATTTTTCTCTTTTAATATTTAGATCTTTAATCCATTTTGACTCTAGTTTATTGCATGGTGATAGACCTGGGTCACGTTTTAGTTTTTGGCATGTAGAGAGCCAGTTTTTCCAGCACCACTTGTTAAAGAGACTTTCTTTCTTCCAGTAAGCATGTTTGGCCTCTTTGTCGAAGATAATGTAGCTGAATATGTTTGCATTTGCTTCTGCATCTTCTAATCTATTCCATTGATCCTCAGGTCTATTTTTTTTGTTGTTGTTGCCAATAATATGCTGATTTTGTCACTGTAGCTTTGTAGTATAACTTTTAGGTCAGGAATTGTAATGCCACCTGTCTTGTCTTTGTTGTCCATGATTGTCTTTGCAATTCTGGGTCTTTTTTGGTTCCAAATAAATATAATGAGTGACTTCTTTAGGTTTGTGAGGTTTGTTGATAGTATATTTATAGGGATTGCATTCAATCTGTATAGTGATTTAGAGTGTATGGCCATCTTCACAATGTTGGTTCTTCCTATCCAGGAGCAGGTAATATCTTTCCATTTTCTGAATCCTCTAGGATCTCTTGTTTTCAGAGTACTATAGTTTTCATTGAAAAGGTCTTTTACTTCCTTTGTTAGGTTAACTCCCCAGTATTTCATTTTCTTCAGTGCAATTATAAAAGGTATTTTTTTCTCTAATTTCTCTCTCAGTGTATTTTTTTTGTTGTTCTCTGCTCCATTTATTTATTTTTATTTTTATTATTTTTATTTTTTTCAAGTTTCAATTTTTTATTGTTTAAATTTAACAATGGTTATATTACATATTTTCATCATCAGATCAGTTTAGATTAATACATATAGGTCTCAGTGTATTTGTTATCTGTGTAGAGGAATGCTATTGCCTTTCGTGTGTCAACATTGTAGCCTGCTATGCTACTGAATTTGTGTATTTTTTTTTAGTAGCTTCTTGGTGGAGTTTTTTGAGTAGATTATCATGTCATATGCAAATAATGATAATTTAACTTCTTTATCTATTCTTATTCCTTATTTGTTTGTTTATTTTTATTTTTTATTTTTTGTACCAGGGACCAAACTCCGGACCTTGTGCTTGCCAGGCATGTGTTTATGCCACTGAGCTATCTTTCTGGCCCATATTTTACATTATTTACTAATGTCTTCTTTTTAGACAGGGTCTCACTGTGCAGTTCAGATCAGGCTTGTGCTCACTTTTGTAGTCCTCAGGCCAGTCTTGAACTTGCATCCATCCTCTGTCTCAGCCTCCCCAGTGCTTGGGTTACAGGTGTGTACCATGCATGGTTCCAACTAATGCCATTTTGAATTAATGTTGAATTCTTATATTTAAAGAGGGGGACAATATACCAATATGAGATACTTCTGTTGTTATTTAAAATACTATTTATTTAGAACATTGTTTCAGCTTAATGACACCCTACAGTTATAACTGGTTTGAATTTTGAAATACCTAGGCATTTGTTGGTTGTTTTTTAGTTAATGTCAAAATGCAAATATAGATTATCAAGTCTTGACCAACTTTAGAAGCTGTTATTTTTACTTTAACCTTGGGAATCCAAGAAAGTGAATTTTTTTTTTTTTTCAGAATAAGGGGATAAAGTGTTATGTTAATGGATAAATGGATATCTAAATAAATATTTTTAGATTTATCTGGTATGGATGAGAATTAGGACTGTATGATTTTTAAAACTGAGACAAGCAGCATGACAATGACCCTTACAAAGGGTCACTGAAGGGGAATTGGTAAAGGCGCCTACAGACCAAAAACTTACCTAGGGATGGGGTGTGGCTGGAACAGGTGGAATAACTTTTAGAAAACGCACAGCTGTTCTTCAAAATATGATGCATTCTACCGATTATTAATTAAATGTTTTCAACATTTTATTCATGGCAAGTTAAATAGTTTAGGTTTTAATCAGAAGGCTATAAGAAGTCATTGATTTTCAACTATGAACCACATCCCCAAATTTGCCTTTTAGAGAAAGTTGACACTAATTTGGGGAATATGACAAAAGCAGATAAAGCTGCAGGGAGGAAGTCATTGCAAAAGTTAAGATGGGAGAAATAAGGTCCCAATGTAGATTGTGGCAGTGGGAAATGAAGATGAAGCAAATTGTTTAGGATATATCCTGTGTGTGTGTGTGTGTGTGTGTGTGTGTGTGTGTGTACAATAAGTTGGATGACAATCAAAGTTCTTTTTTTTTTAGAATTTTTTATTTTATTTATTTAGTTTTTTCTTGTTTCAGAACCATTGTTTATTCACTCATTTTTATGGCCGGCTCAGCCCACCCTGAGAGCAGGGCTGGCGCAGCATGTGGTGCCGGGGATCGAACCGCGGTCCCTGAAGCTGCCCAAGCTTTCCCAAGCAGGCGCTTTAGACCACTGAGCCATCCCGCCGGGCCCCAATCAAAGTTCTTATTTGAGGAACTACTTAGAAAATTACACAATTCAGTACAGACAGAGGCAAGGAGATTATTTAAGACTTGCATTGCAAATTATGTAAACTCATTATAAAAATTAGATTAATACAAGAAAAACAATCAATGAGAGTTAAATGCTATCCTAAATCTTAGAACTCAAACTTATTGCTAACTTGTGGTGTGTTAATTCTCTCTCTCTCTCTCTCTCTCTCTCTATATATATATATATATATATATATATATATATATATACACATATATATATATATGTATATATATATGCATATATACATATATATATATACACACACACACATTTCAAGAATTATTTAACTTTAGAGGAATAATTCTTTACAGTAAGATCCATTACTTCTTAAAAGCTCCCTTTAAAATTAAGACAAAAAATTAAAGAATGTCAAGAGTTACAGCAAATTCTAACTACCTCTTACATTACTAAATAGCACCCACAGGTTTAAGCCTAGTGTCTAAAAATATTTTTTATAAAAGAAATTTAGTACAGGGTCTACAGGATCTCACTACTTGGATCAGACTTACAGTGTTCTTCCTGTTTTCAGCATCCCAAGTGCTGGGATTACAGGCAAGCACAACTACGCACAGCGCAGTGGGGATTGAATCCTGGTCCCTGCATCTGTATAAGCAGGAGCTTTAGTCCACTGAGCTATCTGGTCGGCCCATTAAAATTTTTTATTTTAAAGAAGAAAAAGCCACAAGCAAATAACAAGAACAAAGATGAAAACAAAGCATCATAACACAATAACAGTCTTACAGAATTTCAAAACAGGAAAATAATAGTAGTTGTTATATTACATAGTGTTATCATCAAAATTGTTTCTCAAACTACTAGATATAGGCATGTAAGATTTATCAAAGTCTTTCCATAATCTTTGAAATTTTTCCTTGTATTTTTAAAAAATTATTTTAAAAGAAAGTATAACAATAATGGAAACGAAATTAGAAATGATACACACTTAAAATCCAGAAGAACAAAAACAAGATGATGGGTATTCAGTGGTTTTCAACCTTTCTGATGCCGTGACCCTGCAATACAGTTCTTCATGTTGCAGTGACCCCAAACCAAAAAATAATTTTGGTGGCTACTTCAAAACTGTAATTTTGCTACAGTTATGATTCGGAATGTAATAAATAACATTTTCTGATGGCTTTAGGCAACCTCCGCTGGGCTCACGACTCACAGGTTGAGAACTGCTGTGAGTGGTTGTTATATTGCACATTACGGTCTTCAAAGTAGTTGCTCGGAATACAGATACTACTTTGTGGCCAGGGAGATAGCTCAGTAGATAGCTCAGTAGAACCCCAGGCAAGCACAGCATTCTGAGTTCAATCTCCAGTATCAGAAAATAAATAAATAAGTAAGTAAGTAAGTAAATAAATAACCAACTATGTAAAGGTGGTCAAAGTAAATATTTTAGCGCTGGCCAAATAGCACAGTGGTTTAAAGTGCCTGCAAGCAGGCACAGGGGCCAGGGGTTTGATCTCCAGGTCTGCTCCTCCCCTGGGGTACAGTGAGTGGGTGACTGAGACTGGGCATGGTGGTGCATGCCTGTAATCCCAGTTCTCGGGAGGTTGTAAGCAGGCAGATTACTATGAGCCTGATGTAGTAGTGAGACCCTGAAAACCCTGTAGACACTTCCCTAAAACATACAGAACGAAACACAAAGTAAATATTTTAAGCATTAACTGCAACCTTCAAAAACCTGATAGAAATTAATAGTGCAGTCATCTTAGCCGCCCAGCATAACATACTTGCATGGTCCTCTTCTTTCCCCTTTTTCCCACCTTTTCTCCTTTCCTTGATCTCAGCAGTTTATTCCTTATGTTTAGTTTATTCTTGTTTGATGTACCTACTGCCCCTTTCAGATTTTATTTATTTTTTAGGCCACTACATGGAGATTTCATGTATTCTTTCGGGGTGTACACTAGGGAGACAATAGGACATTTACACACGTGGGTCTGATTTATTTCACTTATGAGTATAGAGTCTAGTTGCATCCCTTTACCTATAAAAGCCTCAAGTTTATCTTTCTTTATAGCTGAATAATACTCCATCATATAAAAATATCACTTTTTATCAATTCCTCAGGTAATGGGCATTTGGATTGTCTCCAAGATTTAGCTATGAAAAATTTGCTGTTATAACTATGGATGCACATATATCACTGTGGTATGATGTTTTCAGTTCTTTTGGAACAATACCCAGAAGGCAAACAGCTGGGTTGAATGGGACTTCTAATCTTAGTTGTTTTGAGCGATGTCTACACTGCCTTCTGCAGAGGTTGTACAATATATACTCCCAAAACAGGGCAGAAGAGTTCCTTTTTCCCCACAGCCTCTTCAGCATTTGTTATTGTTTATTTGTTGGTGATAGCCATTTTTTTCTGGAATAAGATCAAATCTTATTATTTTAATGTGCATTTCTTGAGTGACTAGTGCTCTCAAATATTTTTTCTCATGTATTTACTTGACATTTGTTTTTCTTCCTCTGAGAAATACGTATTCATCTTAGATGCCCATTTATTTGATTGGGTCTTGGAATTTAGTGACCTGACTTTTTTCTAGTCCTTTATAAACTCTCAGTAGAAGTCCTTTGTCTGGATGACTGTTGATTGAGATACTTTCCCAATTTGTGGGTTGCCTTTTGTTGGTGATTTCTTTTAATATCCAGAAACTTCTCAATAAAATAAAATGAGATCTCTGTTGTTGATTCTTTTAAATATTTCTTGTGCAGTTTGTTTTTTGTTCATGAACTCTCTACCTTCCTCTATGTCTTCAAGACTTTCACCTATTTTCTCTTCTGGCAGACTTGGTCTTTCTGCTTTAATGTTTATATCTTTGATGCATTTTGACTTTAGTGTATGGTGATAGACTTAGATCGAGTTTAGCTTTTGGAATGTGGAAAGCCAGTTTCTCCAGCACCAAGAAAGAAGCCATCTTTCTTCCAGTGAACCTATTTGTCCCCTTTGTCAAAGATAAGGTGACTGAGTACGTTTGTAGCTGTGTCTGCATCTTAGGTTTTTTTTTTTTTGATACATTCAATTTCAGGTACTTATGGGACATGCATATACAATTGTCCAGGAGTTAGGAGTATTCATTATCTTGAATCAAGTGTGAAATTAGAATGAGATAATACTAATTCAGAAGTTATTATATCTGAGAAAGCTGAAACCCCAAAAAGGCAATAGAAGGTTAGTATGTAGAACTGTTGAAGCCTAATGATAGAGATTTTTATAGAACTCAAGTATTTAAGGAGGACCAAAAGAGGTAAACCCATTCTATGAAAATATTTATTTAGGTAGAAAAAAGAAAAACAAAAAAACCAAAGATATGGTGCTATAAAAGCCAGGAGAGAAAATCATTTGAAATAAGCATACACTCTGTCAAATATAGCACAATCAAGAAAGATAATCACCTGTTGAGTGTAGTATTTTGGGAACATTATGAACAGAAATTTGGTTTTATCATGTACACTTCTTTTTTCCAGAGTGGTGGAGAGAGAAACAAGCTTCAGTGTGTAAAGAAGCAACTGGGTGGCCAAGTTCATTCTTTAGAAGTTGAACGCAAAGTCAGCAGGAAGCTGAGAAGTCCTCTTAACAGTGTCACAGGGCTGAGAGGAGGCTTAGTCTTCCACACAGGAAATGCTCAGATGTATTACATGAGGGTAAAATCCAACACAGGGAGGATGCTGGGCATGCAGCAAGCACAGCACATTGGTGGAACAAACCCTGAGTAGGTCAGAGATAAGGGTTTCAGACGTATTATTTATAGTGACTTCAGGTGTACTGGTATGTCTCTGCACTGAAATGGGGACAAGTAGGGTCTTAAGAAATGCCCTTTGAATTTAAGTCTGGCACGGGCAGTTTGGCAACTTAGTGAAATAAAGGCCCCATTCACTCCTGAGTACTAACAAAAACAAATCAGAACCAAAACCAAAATCAGAAAAAAACTCAATAGCAGCAAAACAAAAACAGAAACACATAAACAAAAAAGGAAAAAACATCACTAAAACCAAAACAAAATGAAAAATCAGAAAGAAACAAAGCTCTTCCTAAATGACATGCTTTCTATGTTAACAAACGGGGTTAAATAATCTTCTGTTACTGAGGAATATGGGGTTTGGAACAAGAATTTAGGAATTACAAATGTAAATAGTAAGTGGTAAAACTTTTATGTCAAAGAGGAAAGAGTGGGCTGGGGATATACAAAATAATTGTTAGTTGGCTCCAAAGGCCTGACCAAAGTTGAAAACTACATCTCTTATTTGCACAAGGTTTCTTGGTTCTGTCAATTTCTTGACAGAATGAAGCTATAAAAGTCTGCTTTTATACATTGAGGTGAGGAGTTAGATCCAATGGTTTCATTCTTTATGCAATGGAAGAGAGAATGAGAAGGTAAAGGACCAATAACCACTGCGGTGAGTTTATTTGAAGGGATGAGATTTAAACCATGTAGGAGATAAAAGGGAGAAGGAAAAGTCAGGTTTCTTTGACAAGGACTATAGGAATAAGAGAATGTGGAATCCACAGAAAAATTGTCATGGAGAAGACAAATGTGATGCTTTATATTTAAAAGATAGAGTGCTTTCTGTTGAAATGAGTCTAGAATGGCCAAAAGCATTTTGTACATCTTTTATTTTTTTTCATGAAAGGGAACACAATATGTAACTAGAAAATTTATTTCTTTCTCTGTAGGGAATTGTATGTGTCTGGCTGTGTTATGCACACACTAGAAAGTACACATTTCTATAGTGACAATGCCTCTCTTTGATTTTACAGGGAACTGTAATCCTAAAATTAGAAACTTTGGGCTCCACATGGGGTGATAGAGATGGAAATGTTGCTGCCTGCCTAAAAATCTTAAATTTGCTGCTGTGGCATGTACCTGTACTGCAGAGTCTGGTACTGAACCGAACGGAAAATGCTCTGCACCAAGGAGCTGGAAGGCGGGTTGAGGGTGAAAGGCTCCCAAAGTATCAGCCCTGAGCTGGCTGTGGGCTTAGCTTTTATAGGTTTTGCATGTGGGAGACACAAAAGCTTAAAAGAATGCTGAATTTTAACTGAGTAGCATCGGTTATTCATCATTGTTGAGCAGAAAGTTCTTGATTGGTTTTTGTTGTTTTGTTTTGCTTTTTTTTTGGTTAGCAGGGGTTGAACTTGGGGACCTTGCACTTGCCAGGCAGGCGCTTCTGCTTCTGAACTGTATCCCTGGTCCCTAGGAAGTCCTTGAAAGGAGAAGCAAATGGGGGTATGTTTGGGGGCTAGAAAGTACATCTGGGAAGCTGAGTGTGGTTGGACTGAGCTGCGGAGTTGGTCTAGCAGGCAAGCTACATGTTTGGCTGCAAGATCACATTTTGTCCTAATATGGTGTCAGACTATGAGCTGATTTTTAAAGTTTAGAAATTTCTATCACACCTGTGCACCTAGAATTTCAGAGGCAAATGCAGGAAGCTGGTAAATTCAAGTCTAATCTGGACAACTGACTAAGATTCTGCATCAAAAAAGAAAAGAGAAGGAAAGGAAAGGAAAAACCTGACGATGTAGCTCAGAGGGGGAAACCCCTGGGTTTAATCCCCAGGACTGCAGACAAACTTCAATTTTCTTCTTTCTTTCTTTCTTTCTTTCTTTCTTTCTTTCTTTCTTTCTTTCTTTCTTTCTTTCTTTCTTTCTTTCTTTCTTTCTTTCTCTCTCTCTCTCTCTCTCTCTCTCTCTCTCTCTCTCTCTCTTTCTTTCATTGCAGTACGAGGGATTGAACTCAGGACCCTGGGCTTTCCAGGCATGTGCTTATTCTACTGAGCTATCTCCCCAGTCCTTCAATTTTACTTTAAAACTGAAGAGATTACATAAGAATGGACTTTCAGTAACTTGTTCATTATTGTGCTGATGGAAAGCTTTGTACATTATATGAAGACATCATAATGTCTCTCCTGAGAATTGTCCTGAAGATAGTTGCCATGTTGATCCAAAGGTCATTTCCACCTAAAGAGAGTGGAACTTTGAATTCCTAACTTATTTTTTGTTGTTGTTTTCTTTAATCATAACACATTCTGTATCAGTAAAAAATCACTGGGTTATTAAATAGCTTGAGTAAACCAACATGTCTGAAGGGGTATTTGACTTATCTGAGATGGGGAAACATGGGAAGAAGTCATTCTTGTTGTGTAGGCTTTTCTATATGGAAGCTGGAATGGCTGGACTTTCCAAGTTCACAGAAAAATGGGAAAAGCCAGTAGATAGTTTGGCTGGAATCTGTACCATAGATTGTAAGGTTTTCTACTCTATTTCCAACAGTGCCTTTCTTGTGTTAGACTGAAGTGGCCTCTTTCTTTCTTTCTTTCTTTCTTTCTTTCTTTCTTTCTTTCTTTCTTTCTTTCTTTCTTGTCCTTTTATTTTATTTTTTTAATTTTATGTGTTTGGTACCGGTCTCACTATGCAGCTCAGACTCATAGTGATCCTCTAGTTTTCAGCCTCCCCAATGGGATTACAAGTGTGCACCACCAGACCTAGTCTTGTTGGCCCACTCAGAGTGCCAGGGACAGGGCTGGCATGGCAGGCCTGGTGATTGAACCCCGAACCCTGGTGCCTGCTTGCAAGAGCTTTAATCCACTGAGCTGTTTGGCTGACCCTATATTTAACATTTATTGATAACTCCCTCTCCCTTCCCTATCCACTCATGTATCATGCAAAAAACTTTAAAGTATCTGGTCCCTACATATCACTCATAAATTGTCATAGACTTCTACTTGATACATTAAGGAACCATGAGGATGTAATGGTGAACAGATGAGATCAGGAATCTAAGTGCAATTATGCCTATATTCAATAGCTATAACAAGTAGGCACATCATAGGAAACTTAGATTCTTTTGAACAGAGATTTCAAAACCCAAGGAAGATCAGAGGCCCAACATATTGCCATTCTGTAGAAATTACAACGGCTTTGGCACTGGCTTAGTGGTGAGACAATATTGTGTGTGACAAATTAACAAAAATTGTTTCTTTGAGATATAGGTAAGAATATTAGTGTTTTTTTAAAGAATGCATCAAATATATCTTAAAGTAAATATGTAAATAGTACAAATAAGGAATATTTTTGTAGAAAAGAAATATAAACATAAAATAACATAATTAACTATTTTCACTATTGATTTAAGAATTGATGTTAACATCATAGAGTATATTTTTATGAAACATCATAAAGTAAAACAATTATGTGTCAAATAATGGTTTTGGTTTCTAACACAATTGAATCTTTCCCTTTTCTGAGTTAAAGCCTCCTCAAGAAAGATTATAAGTATGCAATTTTAACCAGATGTTTTGCTAATCCTTTTGAAAGACTAGTCAGAAACAATTTTTTTCAGTCATAATTCAGGAATAATTTCAAATTATTTCTATAAAGAAGACAATGTCTAGAGGATTACACACATTCCTGATCTCTTCTCTTGTTGTCAAGACTTTCCTAAATTCCTCTTGGCTCAAAAGGAACACAAAGGGGGGTTGGAGGGCACAAAAACTGTTACTTTCCACATTATGTCAGACAACCTTCTTTTTCAGATATGTTTTGGTGTGTGTGTGTTTGTGTGTGTGTGTCTATAAAGTTGAACTCACCTCAGAGCTCTAATTTCTTCTGAGTGTATTCGGAGTGAATCATTTTAGATGAGTTTTCTCTCCAGCTGTTCCTGGATTCTTATTTGAGTCAAAAGCAACATCACTTACTTTAGATGTTGCCTTCCAGAAGTTCCCAGCACTCCACCTCATCTTTAACTTTTCTCTTATTGTTACCTGGCATAGCTATCCACAAACCTGGATTTTTTTGGTTCTCTATTATAATACATGCTTGTGTCAATTTACTTTTTAAAATTTTTTAATGTAATTTTTTTCTTGTTTCAGAACTTTTGGTTGTTTATTTATTTATTTTTATGGCTGGCTCAGCCTAGCCTGAGGGCAGGGCTGGTGCAGCATGTGGTGCCGGGGATTGAATCGCGGTCCCTGCAGCCGCCTAAGCTTTCCTAAGCAGGTGCTTTAGACCACTGAGCCATCCTGCCAGGCCCCGATGCTTGTGCCAATTTAAAAGATCTTTTTCATCCAAGTAAACTTTTTTCTAGTCTTTATTGTAATTTAGATTTTTCTGTGTGGATATAGGCTACAAAGCATACTAAGTCAGGAAGAGAATATAGTGTGGGTACAGAGTTCCTAAAACAAAAGCTGCGGAATCAGTAAAGATTATCATTTCTGAGTGCCTTAAGATGAGATACACTAGAGAAAGGTGAAGTTGAAAGATGACAGATACTGGTTCTCACTAAGCTTCTCTTCTGGAGGGTTAACAACTTAAGTTGGCAGACCAAAAAATTAGAGAAAAAGAAAAGCTACAAGGATAGCAATATTTTGGCCCTAGCACTTCAAGGTCAGTGAGGCCTCAGGGCATAAGAGAACCTGTGCTGTAATATCCTATAACTCAAAAAAAATATCCTATAACTCAGTGGTGTCACAAATTTTCTGTTCAAGGAGACTATTGGGCCATAGAGGAAAGGGATTGATGATGTATAGTGTGCCTAAGGAGAATCACCTAGAGAGAAAACATTCTTTCAGGCTCTCACAGAGAGCAAACTGGTCAAGCAGTGGCTGTGACTCATCCAGATGGTTGACACTGACAACAGTTCTACAAAGTGCTGTATATGGTTTCATGGTAAATCTTGAGGGAATTTGACTGACCTTGTCAGATATAAAAGTTATATTTTTTGTTATTTAGGTTTTGCTTTACCTTGGTCTTAACCATCCAGCAGAAAAGTCTAATCATGAGGTATAAAAAGTAAAGCCATATTAACATGCTGAGCTTAAAAGGCTGAAGCCAACATCTTCTGACATTGTCAGTTGTACTGATAACCCACTACTATAATGGATTATTGAGCTATATATACAGCTACTTTCTCTTCCTTCAATGAGAAGAAATATTTGTACCACTAGTGTTTGTGCAAGATATCAAGTCTGTGTCTTGTACTGTGAACAAATACCACAAAGACATCAGCATACAGTTGTATTAATTATTGTAACTTTCCTACTAACCTGTTCTGAAACTGTCTTATTGCTATTTCTTTTTCATTAAAATTAATAATAAAAAATAAAAAAAGGTGAAAAATACTGGTTTAACTTTTTTCCTATTGAAATTTATTTATTTATTTATTTATTTATTTATTTATTTATTTATTTGGTACAAGGTCTCACTCTGCAACTTGGACTCAGTGATCCTCCTATCCTGGTTTTCCCATGCTGGGATTATAGATGTGTGCCACCCAGTGTTATCACACATCTGGGTTTCTTGGGTCAGCACTGCATGTGATATTGGAGATCAAACCTGGGTCTTTGCACTTGGCAGGCAGGTGCTTATGCCACTGAGTTATCTCCCTGGTCCTCGCATATTAATATTCAGCTCATTGTTCTGTCTTGCACATTAGTGTACAATGTTGCTGCCAAAAGACTGTATGGTGTCCTTAGTGAAAAATATTACTGCTCGGATAGTTTAAACTCTGAGAAAAATTCATGTGAAAAAGATCTACAAAAATGGAACTTTAGGAGGGCAAAGTCTAGAGGATTACATTTATTAGTCGTATATAAAGTGTTCTTTCACTTATATATGTATTTTAGAGATCCCTTAATAAATTAGAAGATTTAGGGGCCGGCAAGATGGTTCAGAGGTCTAAAGTACCTGCTTAGGCAAGGTTAGGCAACTGCAGGGACCATGGTTCAATCCCTGGCACCACATGCTGAGCCAGCTCCACCCCCCCTGGGCAGGCTGAGCTGGCCATAATACAAGAAGAAAGAAGAAGAAGAAGAGGAAGAAGAAGAAGAAGAAGAAGAAGAAGAAGAAGAAGAAGAAGAAGAAGAAGAAGAAGAAGAAGAAGAAGAAGAAGAAGAAGAGGAAGAAGAAGAAGAGGAAGAAGAGGAAGAAGAGGAAGAAGAGGAAGAAGAAGAAGGATTCTATACTTAGAACCAAGAAAAATCTTGACGGACAGTACTTTAAATCAATAGAGAAAAATTCATGCCAGCCCCATCGTTGGGGTGTGCTGAAAGGCAATCGAGACTGGGCATGTAATCCCAGCACTTAGCTGAAAATAGGAGGATCACCATGAGTCCAAACTACATAGTGTAACCCTGTAGATACTGCACTAAATACATAGAAAAAGAGAAAAATTATGTTTATGGGCTGACTTATAGCCCTCTAAAATTCAGTGATTTAAGTCCTAATCCCCAATATTTCAGAATGCTGCTGTATTTGGAGACATGACCTTTGGGGGACAGTTCTGGTAAAATGACATTGTTCGAGAGAGAACTTAATCAAACTTGACTGGTGACCTTAACAGGACAGAAGAGGAGGATCAGCCATGTATGCACCTGAGGAGAAGCTTTATCATGTGTAAGTCAAGGAGAGAAACTGCAGAAGAAATGACCTTGCGGACACTTTCAGCTTAGACATCTGTAGCCTCCAGAATTACGAGAAAGTGGAGTTCTGTGGTTCAAGCCACTTAGACTGGCACGGTCTTGGCAAAGAGTCTTGAGCAATCTTCGTTGTGGTAGCCCTAGAGGATACGACGACGATCAGGCCTCTACTGAGGGATCTGCTCCTTTTCAGCTCACCGCTCAGGTCACTAACGGTCAAGCTTGCCCTCTGAAGATGGTACTGGATACAGAG
Organism: Myocastor coypus; assembly: GCA_004027025.1. Classification (NCBI taxonomy): domain Eukaryota; kingdom Metazoa; phylum Chordata; class Mammalia; order Rodentia; family Myocastoridae; genus Myocastor; species Myocastor coypus. The sequence goes on from PVJA010013500.1 coordinate 23,914, forward strand.
TGAATGATTTTAAATCTTTTCCAGACTCTATACTAAACCTGCTGAAAAAAATCCAAATATAATATGAATAAAGTTCCTGATATTAAAATATTTGTAACAGTTATTCTAAAATATAGAGGCAGAAGTAGTTAATATTAGTACTATATGAATATAGACTAACACATTATGTAATATACTTTTTTTTTTTTTTTACGGACCGGAGTTTGAACTCATGACCTTGCACTTGACAGGCAGGCACTTGTGCCATGGAGCTATCTCCCCAGCCCCCTATATCATATACTTAAAGTAGATTTTAGTATAAAATTATAGATGAGGAACACTGCATTCTTTATTTTCATATTTCCCACTTCCAGATGCTCAGTAGTCAGCGCTGAGCTACCGTGCTGGATGACATAACTCTAGACCTAATGCTAAGGACGTAAGGGGCAGATCCACCTATCAACAAAGTCCTCGCCAATCTTACTTAGGATGAGTGGCTCTGCTGATACTGAGGTCACCTGCCGCATGTTGGCTATTTTAAGTTTATCACAAAGTGAAATGCTCACTGAGAGGAGAACACTGAGTTCGGCATCATTCTAGGTTCCAATTCCTAACAGACACAGTGTGAAGAGGAGATTATTTCTTAGGTCCCATTAGTCAGTCCCATTATGACTCCTAAAAACACTCTTTTCTTTTATAGATGTTCACAAAATTGTCATTTATCTGTAAAATAATAAGAGGGGAATATGTAGGGCAGGCCATTATTCTCTTTATATTTGATTATCATGAATAATAAAAATCTAATGGGATTCAGGGGAAAATGCTTGCATCCGTTGGGTTCTTTGTGTGCGCTTCACATCGATGATCTTATTTTGTCCTTTTATAATCTTGTGACCTTTATGTGAATGAGAAAACTGCAGCATAGAGGTTTTAAGTAAGTTTCCTAAAATCAGCTATGTGCTTAATAATTGGAGAAGTATCCTGTCCATATCAGTCTATTTTTAAAGCACTTATGATACGGTGAAAGCTTATTCCAGTGCATGGGTAATATCTGAGAAATTCAAAGGCACAGACATGATAGGATCGTCATAAATTTGGAGACTGTAGGCCTCATTCTCTGGGATTTTTGGAGATGGGCTCAAGTTCAGGCTCCAGCTCTCCCACTTTCTAGCTTTTTTTATTTTTCCTGGAATCAAACTCAGGACCTAGTGTTTGCCATGCAGGGGCTCTGCCACTGAACTGTAATGCCAGCCTTACTAGGGTTTTTTGGCCTTAAAAATTATGTAAACATCCCAAATCTTTTTCTTCATTTAGACAGTGAGCATGTAATGGCCTCTATCTCAGAGTTGTCCAAGGGCTAAGTGCGCTAATTCAGGAAAAGCACACTGTGTGAGGTAGATGCTAAGGCCTCACTGAACATCAACAGCTTATGCTTTTGCTTTGTTCTGTTTTGTTTTTAATCAAAAGCACAGATAGGCCTGGTATAAAGTCTTTAATGATGCAGGAGTTTTCTTGAGTACTTGGTAAAGCAGTGTACATTTTTTTTTTTTTTTGTATGTTAAGTATGATTAGGCAGAGAAGCCCACAGAATTTTTCTATAATGAGCGGCACAGACTCATTTGAGAGAGAGAACAGCGCCTAGAAGTAGCTCTGACTTCCCAACAGCCATGGGAGAGCACAGTGCTGCTATAGCTTCTACCTAGCCATGAACAGCTTCAGCCTGCAAGGACGGTGACGCTGATTTCTCTCTGAAAGATACCTGAAGTCTGGCCAACTCTGCTTTAGGACTTGAGCATCACGAGCTATCTTAAAGAAGAAAACACTTCTCCCGGTCCTACCTAAGTCGCTGACCTTTGCACTCTCTACGGTTGAAGACTATAGGACAGTGCAAGGAAAACAATAAATATAAAATGAACCAGAAGTGGGAACACAGCATAGGATGAGAGGAAGAAAGCCTTCTGCAGAGGCTTCAAATGCTCCCACTCATCAGTTAGTCTTAACCTTTTTGATAATTATATTATGTGTAACAGCAAAGAAAAAAAGGGGATAAAGGTCTTAGGAGTTATATTGATAGACTACGTGTGGTGCTCCGAAATGGCATGAAATATCTTGTTTAAGCTGTAAAAATATATTAGCATGTCATGTTATCTTCATAAATTCTTCTCACACATAGGGTGGGTGGAGTTCCTCAGTCCCAAGGCACATTTCTAATTTGACTGGCCACTGCAATTCATCAATTGTTTTGTCATATATTTGCAGGCTCACAATTGGGACTGAGGTATTATGATTCTGGAGGGTTTGATAATAGATGAATTATTAGCTGTTGAGGACAGATTTGTTTCGGAGCCTTTCTGTGGTGGTTTCTTATATAGGAAGGCAATCATTCTCATGGGATTTGCTCCCTCAGACTTAAAGAGATTTTGAATATACCTTGTAATGTTTTTTTCTCAGTAAAATTTCATTAGTGGTTAATTATGACTGGTAGGGCTTTCTGAAAGTTTACCAAGTGTATTTAGAGTTCAACTATGTCAAATTTAAATAGTTTCATGATGGTACAGCCCTCTTTATGTATTCTCTGTCACCATATTTATGAGGATTGTGCATAGTTTCTTTTCAGAAAACAAAAAAAGACATAAATAATTTATTTTATTTAGGCTAGGAAATTGTACCTTTTGGTTTTTGATTATTTGTCTAATATTGTCTGACTTTTTGGTTAGAAATACATTATTTAAACTTTATACATTATTTAATACTAAGAGTATTTAAACAGCATCTAACTTTTTAAACAAAGCAAGAGGTTAGATGCCTTTTGTGGTTGCAGCGTGTAAGTCCAGATGAATCCAAAGCTGTACTTAAACCTGATGGTTTTATCTGGAAGCTTCTGAAAGGAGCAAGACCACACTGAGGGAGAACTACACAGAATCACTGTCTCTTCAAACGTGCATATAATCAAGAAGAAGAATTAAGATAAAATGCAAATAAATTCAATAACTTAATATTTAATATTTTCCCCAAATTTTAGATTTCTACTTCAGAAGTGCATCTTCCTAGTTAGATTGGTACTTTCTTTTATACATTGTCAGCAACTTCAAAATTAGTTCACATTAGTCTGAATTTCTTGTAACTTTTTTATTAGGTTGATAGGATATGGAAATATAGAAGTTTTAAAGGAAGGATATATAAAAAATAAAAAAGGATATATAAATATATATATTATGTAACATATTGAATTATATATCTGTGTATATGTATATAGTTATATATAATTCAAGATGCGATAAAAACTATGCTGAACCCAGAGTTTCTGCTGAGAGTACAATGCTGTCAAAACTTTCTGCTGTTTTTCTTCTTTGATTTACTGGCGACTAAATTTATCTGAAAACTGCTTTCTTGACTAGAAGAGAGGGAAGATAAATTACAAAGCTTTAAAATGGAGAAGTGTAGGTGCAGTGGCTAGGGGTTTGGTCCCTGGGCCTGCCATGCCAGCCCAGCCCTTGGGGTACCCTGAGGTGGTAATTGAGCCACGTTGGGTGCGGTGGTGAGCCTATAATCCCAGCTCTTGGGATGCTGTAAACAGGTGGATCACTACGAGTTCAATCTAGTAGCAAGACCCTGAATCACCTGTAGATCCTCCACCCCCCCCCCCAAAAAAAAAAAGCAGAAATGGTTACCATGGTAGTGAATTCCCAAGTAGTAAGTGAACCTATAGCAAACATTCCAGAATACTTGAATTGATTTGAACGCTTATTAAAGACTCCTAGGATTTTTGCTTGTTTTGTATTTAGTGCAGGATCTACAGGGTCTCTACATGGATTGGACTCATAGCGATCCTTTTGTTTTCAGTCTCCCAAGTTCTGGACTTTTAGGTTTTAGGTGTTACAAATTTTTTAAAAATTAGGTGAATACAATTGCTTTTTCTTTCTTTCTTTCTTTCTTTCTTTCTTTCTTTCTTTCTTTCTTTCTTTCTTTCTTTCTTTCTTTCTTTCTCTCTCTCTCTTTCTCTTTCTATTTTCTTTTTCTTTTTTTGTCTTTTTGAGACAGGGTCTCGCTATGCAGTTCAGGCTGCCCTTGAGCTCACTTTTTGCAGCCCAGGCTAGTTTCAAACTTGCACTGATCCTCCTGCCTCAGCCTCTCAAGCGCTGGGAGTACAGGCGTGTACTACCACAGCCTGGCTCTACAACAGCCTGGAATGAAAATCAAGATTTGAAGGACATTGAATTATACTATCAGGAGCTCATAGCCAAAGGAGGAATGAATCCGAGATTATTTGTAAGACATGATTTTGAACGCTTTTGTCAGCCCTGCACTTCTGCGCTGCTGTTCAGAGCCAGTGGCCTAGGGAAACTCTTAGATTTTCTTATTTAAAATGCCTTCATGGGACACAAAAGAAATCTACATCATAGGCTCTACAGTCAGTAAATTTGCATTCTATTTTGGGAAAAGAGTACTCACAGCACTAGGTAGAAGAGGAAGAGCAGTGAGGATTTTCAGGGTTTGTGCCCAGATGTCCCCCTAAAGCCTCATGCAATCTTGGATGGGGTTTTTCAGAGGCAATGGGATCTGGAGTTTATGACTGATTTGTAGTGCGGTGCTAGGATTAAGAGCACTAGGAGTAAGGATCGGTGATCGGTGACTCAGCCCACTGAATGGATTTGCACTGTTCTAATCCTTGAAGTCTAGATAAAATAGAAATATTAGAAAGTGATCTACCTCTTACCTTACTTGTGCGTTTTTTCTCTCTTCTACTGTCATGCAGCAGAAGCACGTGAGGCCACCCTGCCTTGGACCCGGCCAACTGTGGACCGAAACCTCTACACACTGTCAGACAGCTAAACTCTTTTGCCTTTAACTTTGTGTGTAGCGATTTTTTTTTTGTGTCTCAGCAAGAAGAAAAGTAACTAAAACAAGGGTTGAATGTCCATAGAATAAACGAACTGAGATAGACAATGCCCAGGGAGGCAGCCTGATGATCCAGGTGCATGTTGGGATGGGCAAACCAACAGCGGTTGAGTATTTAGCTGGTCCTTCTGTCCCTGTCTTTAGCTCAGCCAGTCACTTGGCACCTGTTGGTTTGGTGTCTGCTGTATGCTAAGTGTCTTGCTCAGGAAGATGCTGCCAAAGACAGTGAACATCGTTGTCTTCATGAAGTTTAAGATGTAGAGAAGCAGACACTAGACATACACAAGTGCATGTGACGCTCACCAAACTGTGGTAAGTGTTAGGAAAGAACAGCAAAATGGTATGGCAGAAACTGGGTTGTAGAATACAGGTCTGAAGAGGAGACATTTAAGATGAGACTCCAAGAAGACACTTAACATATAAAGGTTCATGCTGAACACAGAATACACTAAAACGAGAAGGTTTTTCTATTTAGTTGCAATTTTATAGTCACGCATTTGGTGGGGACTTTAGGTCATACACATTTCCTTTGGTGTATATCAGTCAGAAGCATGGGAGAAAGCAAATGTCCTCGCTGCACTAGAGAAATTCTGAAGATTTAGTGAGGGATTGTGTTACAAGGAGTGGCAGGGTGCAGGGAGCCCATGAGGACCAGGGTTGACCTCCCAGGGACAGAAAGAACAGAGCGGTCTCCATTTCTAGGCCAAGACAATAAAAGTGGAGGGCATAGGGAATTTGGAAGGGGAGAGAGGGGAAAAGGGCAGTGCTTTCCTTAGAGGCCCAGCTGTCTTGGCAAGGGAGGTGAGCCCCTGATGTGAGGCGAGGTGAGCCCCTGATGTGAGAGGTAGGGGGTACATCCTCCTGCCGCACCCACTCTTCTCTCCTGCTAAGATACCTGTCGGCTGGTTCCATCTGACAAAGGATACTGCAGGTTAGCCTATCAGTGTAAAGGTCAGGGTTTATTTTATTTACTTATTTATTTGGTACAAGTCTCATCATACAGGTCAAGCTTGTAGTGGGCTTCCTGTCTCAGCCTCCCTGGTGCTCGGATTACAGGCTTGGACCCAGTATGCTTGGCCAGCACAGCCAGCCAGAGGTCCTATGGGTGGCACAACATGTGGTACCAGGGATCGAATTGGGGTCCTTGCACTTGCCAGGCAGGTGCTTAGACCGCCAAGCTATCTCTCCAACCTCAGGTTCAGGGTTTAGAAGGTACAGTGTGGACCTAAGCGAAGCACAGAGAAATATCCTCTATAGACAATGAAAGCAAAGCTCATACTATGGTCCAGGCTCAGTGGAAGGGTCAGTTGATACAAGCCTTATGAAAAGATTTGTTCCACTTTTAATTCATCTAAGATGTGATCTAGGCTATCAGAATGAACATACTGCTGCCAGGGTGGTAGCCCAATGGCCCTTCTAAAGTTCCTCTAGTTTGTGATTCAGATGTCTTTTCTAGTGACTTTTTTCTCTCTATCACAATAATTGGTGTCATGGGTTGTGTCTAGGTGAACTACTGCTCTGTGCTACCCTTCCTTGGAGCCAGGCAACTGTGGACCTAAAGGTCTACAGACTGTGAGGTAAACCAACCTTTCCTCTTTCAACTTGGAGTGTTGGGTATTTTGTTTCAGCAACAAGAAAACCAACTAAGACGCTTGGAACCACCCACATGACAGCAGTGCCATGGGGAGAGGAATGAGCCAGAAATACTGAGGCTCTGAGTAGCACACTGTTTCCCGGAACCATGTGCACTGCTACGGGACCATTATCTCAGTCAGTCTTATCTCATTGCTGGGACAAGTACCAGACATCCATTCAGGCTATTGCCCCAGGCTTGGAATAGCCCTCACACCCACAATTCCAGTAGTACTAAAACATATAATCCCAGTGGATCATGAGTGAATCTCAAACTCTCAGAGTCCCCGCCCTGTGACTGCATAAGGCTTTGGAGGGACAACTAGACAAACTATAATAGCCTTCTTTCCTCATGACAATTGTTCGGCTCTTTTATAGGGTTGCCCTGTAATGTTTTTTCCTTAGCAAGTCTGGGGTTGTAGAAACAGAGGGGTAGGAAGAAATTGAAATGTGTTGGTAATGTTAGCTGATATTTAAGCAGTGAGACTCTTGTGTCAGAGGCAGGAACGACTGTTTTTATTTACCAAATAGCTGCAACTTTTCTTTTCACTTGGCTTTCAAACTCTTCAGGAAAAAAGACATCTCTGGAAGTTTATGAACCATGGCTTGCTCTCCATCACCTGATCGCCCAGTGCACCTAGTGTACCTAAGCCTAAGGGTCACCTGCGGGTCTACAGCTCTTTGTAATTTTATAGGGAGCTCATTGGCTGCACGAGGTGCGAGGAGGTGCTGAGAGGCCATGTGTGGCTGCTAAATAGTTTTAATAATAATAAAGATATACACGTGTATGAGTTCTTGAGGCATAACCTTTTCTCCAGACCTGGGGATCTCAGGCAGTCCTGCAGTGGCCTGCTGAGGCAGGCAGGGCAGACTGGGCCGATGCCCACTTGAGGTGAGAAACTGAGCCTCAGAGGCCGACTTCCCTGCCAGCGTCTTGTGGCTGAGAAGTGCCAGAGGTGCTGGGGCCAACTCTATGAAAAAAGTAATCACAACAGTTTTTGGCGGGCGTTTTCTGTGTACCAATAATCTAGCTCTGCAACTGTTCTCAGAAGGGGTGGGGGCGTGAGAAGTTAGGAACTTCTCTTTCATGGAGTTCTTTGTTCATAAATTTGCCCAGGCACATATGGTGGTGTAGCCCTGTAAGCCCAACACTAGGGAGGTTGAGATAGGAAGAGCCCAAGTTTGAAGAGACCCTGTCTTAGCTTGTAGCTCTTTGTGAATATCCTGCGTTCAATCCTTAGTATCCCCCCACATCATACAATGGATAATGATCTGGATTTGGAAAAATAGGCTTTGTTTAAATTAGTGTTTGCTCTTCAGAATTTGTGCAGGATTGGAGGTGATCTGCGGAGAATATCAGGCTTGTCCCTCTTTTGTCTGTAAAAAGGATTTACTCTTAAAAAGGTATGAGTCAGGCAGTATTTTGAACAGAGGAGTTACATGGTCTTAGAGTTGTAAAAGGTCCCCTATGATCATTATATTGGGCACAGATATGAGGATGGAAGCAGCATAGTAAGGCTCCTGCAGTCATTTAACTGGCTTCGAGGGACAGTGAGTGTGGAAAAAAATAGCAGGAGAGGAGGTGGTTAGAGGCATGAGGAACGTGGGCTGTGAAGTTGGCTCCGTGGTAGAGTACTTGCCTAGCATGCGTGAGGCCCTGGGCTTGCTCACTAGCAACACACACACACACACACACACACACACACACACACACACACACCTATTGGAATTGATTTTGACAGGAGTACCCAGAGCATTACCTGATAGTTCAGTGCACATTGTAAAAGGAACACTGGAAGAGAGAAATCAAAGACTAATTCAAATACTTTTTCTTGCAGCAACTAGAAGGAAAGAGCTGATTTAACTGAAGATGGGGAAGGCGTAGGTAAAGCACATTTGAAAGGAGGCAGAGGTTCAGGTTCAGGTTTGGAACTGTTGAGCTTCTTTTTCACTTTTTAGAATATGATATGTCTATCTATCCAGTCACCGTGTTTGCAGTAGACAGTGACTGCAGCATCCTGGGAAACAGGTACACAGAGTAGCCTGTCTTCAGTCTTGTTATTTCCTCCCTCTCCCTCCATCTCTATGCCCCCCTTTCCTTCCCACTTGAACAGATCTGTCTCTTATTTCTTATTATCTACCTTTTATCTTGGCCTTTAAGTTGTTCATATTTTGATGCTGGTGCTTTGATTAGGACTGCAATAGACCTGTGTATCAGCTTGAGAGTGTGGTCATTTTGGCAATACTGGTTCTGCCTGTCCAAGACCATGAAATATGTTTTCATTTTCTGATTCCTTTTCAATTTCATTTCATTTCATTTCATTTCATTTCTTTCTTTCTTTCTTTCTTTCTTTCTTTCTTTCTTTCTTTCTTTCTTTCTTTCTTTCTTTCTTTCTTTCTTTCTTTCTTTCTTTCTTCTCTCTCTCTCTCTCTTTCTCTCTCTCTCTCTCTCTCTCTTCTTTTTTAAAAAATATGTACTTAGTACAGGATCTATAAGGTCCCACTACACAGACTGGATTTGTAGTGATTCTCCTGTTTTCTGCCTCCCAAGCAAAAGAATTATAGGTGTGTACCACCACGCCCAGTCTCAGTTACTGTCTCAGGGTGACCTGAGGGTGGGGCCAGCACAGCATGCCAGGGACTGAACCCCTGTGTCTTCTTAAGTAGGCACTTTAGTCCACTGAGCTATCTGGCCAGCCCCTCAATCTCAGTTTCCAAAGGAGTAATTTTTCTTGTAGTTTTTTCATTTCAATGATTAGGTTAATTTTTAAGTATTTAACTTCTCTTGAAACTATCATGAATGGTATGGATTTTTTGATTTCTTTTTCGGTGAGCTCAGTATTGGTGTGTAGAAATGCTATTGACTTTTGTGTGTTGACATTTTTGTGTGTTGAGCAATCTTTCAGCAGATTGTTCCTGCTAGATTGCTAGATTGCTGGATTGTTGTAAGTACTGGAAGTCTTTCTGTAGAGTAGTATAGGTTTTCTATATCAAGGACTACATCACCTGAAAACAGTGAGAACTTGCTTTCTTTGCTTGCTGCACATGTCCCTGTATTTTTTTTTCTCTTGCCTGATTGCTCTGGATAATGATTTGAATACTGTGTTGAGTAGGAGTAGTGATAGTGGACATTTTTATCTTGTTCCTGATTTTTAGAGGGAAAGCTTTCAGTTTTTCCCTGTTTAATATATTAATGGACTGGTATATGTGGCTTCTTTCAGATTGAGATATCTATATCTATGGTCTTCAGTTTTTCACAAGTGGTTGTCATATATTGTCAAAGGTTTTTCTGCATCTATTGATACAATCATACAATTTTGTCTTTGCTATCCTTTATATGAGTATTTTCATCTGTTAATTTGCATGAATTCAACTATTCTTGCAGTCCTGGGATGCAACCTACTTGGGATTGATGCATGATCTTTCAATTATTCATTGCATCCTGTTGACAGTATGTTTTTGAAGATCTTTACATTGTTAAGGAGATTGGTCTGGTACTTCGTTTTGGGGGAATCTAAAATTTTTGAGTTCTTTATATGTTCTGGATATTAGTTCTCTGTCAGAGAACTGGCATTTTTTCCCATTCTGTGGGTTGCTTTCTTACTCTGTTGGTTGTTTCCTCTGCTGTACAGAAGCTTTCTAATTTGCTTTATTTATTTATTTATTTATTTATTTATTGTCAGTATTTCTTCTGAAATAGAGGTTCTGAAAAGTTCTTACCTATGACCGTGTCTTTAAGAGCTTTTCCTTTTTTTATCTTTCAGCAGACTTGTCCTGTTTTAATATTTAAATCTTTGATCCATTTGGATTTTAGTTTAGTACATGGTGAGAGTCATCAGTAAAATTTTTAAAAGATACTGTTCTTCCTCCAGCACAAGTGTTTTTCCCCTTTCTCAAAGACCACGTAGGTGAGTGTGCCTGGAGATGTTTCTGAAGCCCCTTGCTGTTCCACTGTCCACATGTCTGTTAGAGTCCCAATGCCATGCTGATTTTATCCCTGTAACTCTGTAGTATGACTTGAAGTCAGGATTGTTCTAGTTGCTCAGGTTTGCTTTTGCTGTTGCAGGTCTCTTCTGGGTGTAGTTAAGGTGAGATTGCTTTCTCTAGCTCTTTGAGGAATCCTGTTTTTATACTGATTGGGATTCTGTTGAATTGGTTTATCAGTTTTTGAAGTGTGGCCACTTTCATTATATTGTTTCAGACTGTCCAGGAACAAGGATATTGTTCTATTTTCTGAAAGTCTTTTTAATCTCCTTTTTGCAGAGTACCATAGTTTTCATTGGGGAGGACTTTTACTTTCCTGTTTAGCTCGAGTCCTAAGTATTTCATTTTTCTTGTTGCTATTGTGAAAGCCATTGTTTCCTTAATTTCTTTCCTGGTAAATTTATTAACAGTGTACAGGAATTGCATTTTGTTTTATTTGTTGTTTTTGTCTTGCAATGTTATTGAATCTGCTTTTTTTTTTTTTTTTTTTCTCATAGTGGGGATCGAACTCAGTACCTTGTGCTTGCCAAGCAAGTGCTTTGAATGCAGTTATTAATTCTAGGATATTATTGGTGAAATTTTTGAGTCTTCTATGTAGAAGATCATGTCATCTGCAAAGAATAATTTGACTTCTTTTCTGATATTTATTTATTTATTTTCTTGCCTGATTACTCTGGCTAATACTTTGAAAATTATATTGAACAGGAGTAATGTTAGTGGACATCCTGGTCTTGTTTCTGACTTTAGAAAGATTGTCAGGTCAATTCTATTAAAAGTTATGTTGTATCAGACTGAGATAAAATCTTTCTATACCTACTTTCTTTAGTTTTTCTTTTTTAAAACATGAGTAGATGTTATATTTTGTCAAATGCTTTTTTTTTTTTTTTTGGCATCATTTGAGTTGGTCAAGCATTTTTTGGTCCTTGCTTTGTGTTTGTGTGCTGTGCTACATTTATTCGCTTGTGTGTGCTGAAGGATCCTTGCATTCCTGGTATAAATACTACTTGGTCATGATGTATGGTATTTTTGGTGATTCGTTGCATCCTATTTCCCAGAATCTTTCTGAGCTTTTTTAAAATGCATGTTTTCACTAAAGAAATAGTCCTGTAGTTCTTTTTTGGTTGAGCTCTTTTCTGGTTTTGGAAGCAAGACAATGCTAACATCCAAAAATGACTTTGAAAGTATTTCTTTGCTTTTAAGTTTTTAAAAGAGTTTGAAGAGTAATGGCATTACATCTTCCCTAAACGTGTAGAATTCACTGGTGTTTCCATCAGGACTTGGTCTTCTTAGTTAATATTTTTTAAATTACTTCTTCAATTTTATTGCCTGACATTGGATTATTGAGGGTTTTTATATATTTTTGGTGTATCTTTCATAGCTCATAAATGGCTAGGGAAGTATACATTTCTTCTAAATTATCCATCTTGTTAGAGTTTCTCAAAGTAGTGATAATCTTCTAGACAGCCCTCCGTGATTTCACCCTTTCCATTTCTCATTGGATTAATTGAAGAGCCTTTTCTGTCCTTTTTTGGTTAAGATTTTTTAAATTTGTTTTAATAAACCAGTTCTTCAATATACTAATTCTTTGCATTTTTGTTTCAATTTAATTAATCTCTGCTTTGATCTTTAAAATTTCTTTCCTTTGAATTTAGATTGTCCTTGTTTTTTTCTAGGATCTTGAAATACATCATAGGGTTACTTACACTAATGCACTCTGCTTTTCTAATATCAATATTCATAGCTATAAGTTTCCCTCTTGGCCCTGCTTTTATTGTGTCTCATAGGTTCTGAAATGTTGCACTGGCATTATCAATTGATTCTAGGAATCATCTCATTTCTTTCTTGATTTCTTCTATCATTCATTGATTATTCAGAAGGTATTATTGAATTTCTATGTGTTAGCATAATTTCTTTGCCTTTGATTTTTAGTTTCAATACAGTATGATCGGACAATGTGCATGGGATTTCAAGTTATTTGTATTTACTTAGGTACTCTTTGTGGGCTGCCATATAGTTTATTTTGAATGAAGTATACTCTATGCTGCTGAGAAGAGTGTGTATTCTGTTACTGCTGGGTGGAAGACTCTATAGATAGATATGAACTCCATTTGCTAAGGGTTTTGGTTCTACTCTGATGTTTTTTTATTGTTATTTTTTAGTTGATCTACTTGTGACAAGATCTCCAAATTTGTTTGAGGTTCCCCATTATAATTGCGTTTATCTTTTTTTCAATGTCCAGTACTGTTTTTTTTTTTTTTAAATTTAAATTTTATTTTTTTGTTTCAGAACTTTTGTTTATTTATTTATTTTTATGGCCGGCTCAGCCCGCCCTGAGAGCAGGGCTGGCACTGCATGTGGTGCCAGGGATCGAACCGCGGTCCCTGCAGCCGCCCAAGCTTTTCTAAGCAGGCGCTTTAGAACACTGAACCATCTTGCCGGGCCCCCAGTACTGTTTTGTTTGTTTTATAAAGTTGGCTGTGTCAATCTTTGATGCATATGTGTTTATAAGATGTTTATAATTTTTATCTCTTCCAGTTGAATTGTTCAGTTAACCAATATACAGCCAACTACTTTACCTCTTCTGATCATTTTTGAATTAAAATTCAGCTTTGTCTGAAATTAAGGTTGTTACTGCTACTTTGTTCTAATTTCCTATTGCATAGAACATTGTTGTCCACACTTTTTATCCCGTGTGTGCTGTCCTTTAATTTTTCCCTAAGACTATTTGGCCTGGAGCCAGTCATCTTTATGTTATCTAGTAGGTGCTGGACAAATTTTCCTTGGTCTTTTGTAATTTTTAAGGTACCTCTGAGTGTATGGTCTTGTGCATCAGATTCGTTCTGTTGATCTCACACTCTTTCCCCATCTGTGGGAGCAGGAGCACAGATACAGGCCATGGGTGATTTGTGGAAGCCCCGTAGCCTGGTTGAGGTGGGAGCAGCTTTGCACATCCACACTGGTGTGAAAATGCACAGTCTCACTTTCGTGCCCTCCTAATTTCCATTTTTTTTCACTCTCCTTTTTTTTTTTTTCTCTCTGAAAAATCAAAGGCGATTAGGCTAAAAAACTTTAAATATTCCATTCTACTTTAAGATGCACTAATACACTTTTAAGCTTATGGTAGAAATGTCTGGGTGTGTAAAGTTAAACTCCTCTGGCAAGAATAATATGGAACAATATTATATACAACTTAAAATATTATTTTGATGAACAGTCATAGTAGGTATTTGTAACCCAATTCTGTGTTCAATGTGGAAAACTTAACAGTCTAAAAAGGAACAGACAGATGGAATTTTGTTAATGTGTCCAAGAAGGAAATATGATTTCACATGCATATTATATGCAAGTTTATGAATGCAGTCATGGTGTCTGGAACGTAGGTAGGAAACTATGATGAAAATCAGTGAAGTAAAATATCAAAATAAAACATTGCATGACAACTCTTAATGGGGAGCAAGACTGGCGCCTTTAATAAAACCACTTGGGAATATTAACGTGATACATAAGGGGCCGAAGGGTTCCGAATTTCCCTGGCGATATTCATATATGACAAAGTGAATGTGAGCTGGCAATAATTCAAGAAGCAACATGCTTAACATACCACTAATGAAATGCTGGACTCGGGATCCCCAGTGGTAAACTGCGACATTTTGCTTTGTGCCAGAAATAAGGAGACTTTTATTGATGTATTTCTAAGAACTTGTTTGGAGCAAAGATTTAGGATTATAATCTCAAGGGTGGAATGTGTGATTTAGGTAACAAACTCACCTTTGTCTGTGTGAAATCGTAAGAGGATTACCAAAAGGTTCCCGTAAGACTGCTTTAGTGCCTTCCTGGTAGCAGAGAGTCTAGTTCACATTTAAGTACACTCTCGGCGATTGGAAATAGTGTTTTTCATATTATTGGCAGGTTTTAAAAAATTATCATCTTGAATTAATAAGCTTCTAAAAATGGTTTCTAACCAATATAAGTTCTAATTATAGTATTAATAGTCCAAATAGGTTCATTTCTATGTCAAATTAATTTGGTAGCTGGCAAGCACTAAAAACTTCTAGTTTGAAACTTTGTTTAACCTTTGTTGAAATTCTAGCTGTTGAGCTTCCTTCTCTTTCTTCCATTAAAAAATTTCAAAGGGGAAGCATTATTTTTACTTGCTAAAATGTATGTTAGATGAGTATAACTTCTACCATTTTTGCTTTTAGAACTTCTTTGCCTGTTGGAACTTTATGTCTATTTGCTCTTTGCAAAATGCGAATGTGTGTTTTAAATTGTATGCTGGAATTGTCTTCTTAAAAAATAAATTATGCCGGGCATGGTGGCGCACGCCTGTAATCCTAGCACTTGGGAGGCTGAGGCAGGAGGATCGGTGTGAGTTTGAGACCAGCCTGGGCTACAAAAGTGAGCTCAAGGCCAGCCTGAACTGCATAGTGAGACCCTGTCTCAAAAAGACAAAAAAAAAAAAAAAAATTTGAATAGTGGTAACATGGTTCTTTTTTCCCTATAATGTCGTTATTGATTTTGTTATCCAAATGGTTTCTTTCTGCGTTGGCTGTGGTGGATGTACTCTTTAATCCTGGCATGGGAAGACTGAAGCAGGAGGATGGCAAATACGAGTTCAGCCTGGACAAATAACAGCTTAGTGAATCCCTGGCTCAAAATTAAACAATCTAAAAATACAGAAAGACTAGGGATGTAGCTCCGTGGGAAGAAACTGGATTGACTGCCCCGTGCTGAAACAAACAAACACATTTTCTTTCTGATTTAATATATATCAAAACATCTCATAATGCTGTGAAGATTATATATGTTCTTATGCACCAGTTAGAAAATATATTTAATACAGAAAAATAAAGAATAAAAGCTAAATTTTGCTTCAAAAACAGAGAACAATTGCTTAATGGTACAATAAAATCTATTGTTTAATTTGCTTCTCATGATAGGTTTGTTTTGCTATCATTTCCATATTGAGAAAACGGAGTAGTAAAGACTGATTTGTTGTATGAGACACATAAATGACGTGTATTCAGTATTGTAGAGAAAACTGATTTAATAAAGTAAGTAGTAAAACATCAAGATCTTTTCTACTGTGGAATTACAATGTGTAAGAAGTCTCTAAATGTGTATATGGTAACACAAAATAAACAAAAGCTACATTGTTGGATTCCTAGTAAGTTAGTTTGATGACCCATTAAAAGTGAAAGCATAGCAAATGGAAAATATGAATGCGCATGAGTTAATACACATTCAAAAACTAGTGATATCAGCAGGGCAGTGACTGGGGTGAAGACAAGGGGCGGCTGTGACCAGGGCGGCTTCATTTGCTGCTGATTTGGAGAGCAGTGACCTGTGCTTCTTGTGAAATATTCCTGTGAGATTTCTCCCCCTATAAATAACTTGCTTTGGGCCTGATGGCTTCTAATCAGTGAATTATGATTGCTGTCTGGGCCTCTGCTATCTACAGCAGCATTTATTGGGCATAATCCTCATAACAACCCAGTGAAGTCAGGAGCACAGTAGCTTTCATTTTACTCATGAGCAAACCAACACTAAGGGAGTTTTGATCACTTGCAAAAGAGCATGAGAGAATGCAAGTATAACATTTCTTTTGCACAGGAGAGGTTCTAGTCATTATACTGGTCTAGAAGATTAAAAGAATGGAAGCCAGTTTGTGGTCTCAGTTCTTCCAGGAGACAGATAAATTCCTTGGCATTGTGGATGCTGAGAGGGAACCCAGGAAGCACCACACTGGAGGGCTACGAGATACAGAACACATTCTGTGTCTGAGGGAAAGCAGCAGGCCATAAGTAATGGAGCAGACTTGGGGAGATTTCTTTCTTTCTTTCTTTCTTTTTTTTTTTAAGTGTGTAAAACATGTTTTATTGTTCTTTATAAGGGTTCAGGGTTTGGTTTTAAATCAGGCTGCACACCTTTCATCAGTCTGACATCTCTCTCACCATGTCAAACTGGCTCCAGCTAACAATACTTCATTTAATCCAAAAGAAAAATTTGTTCTAATTTTTAGGGGAAAAAATCTGTAATTTAAGACAAGATGAGGACTGATGTTGCATGTTGCTTTATACACACTTCTCGCACAGAACTAGGAACGTAGTTCTCCTGACTTAGCCAGGCACTGACACTTGCGGGACATTACTTACCCCCACACATACACACACAGACACACTCACATGCATACACACTTCTTCTAAACAACAACATTCAAAGCATGCAAAATGCAAGAGGTTTGTGATGGGGTTGACCCAAACTCCTGGGAGTCAACAGTCTATCTGAGATTAGAGGATATAATGTTTTGATCTTGCCCTTACGGTAAAGAAATCTACTCTTATATGCAGAAATAAAAATTTGGGATAGTACCATCATTTTTTACTCTAAAATTCTAGAAACAATGTAAAAAATTATTATTTTGTTTTATTTCCTGGGAAGATGGAGGAGAAAAATCTATAGGTTTGCATTTGGTTAAAAAAAATAGAAATAACTCCAACTCTAGGAAATAGGCAGTCCACACAATGGGTCAACATCTGAGGCATCGTCAAAGTGAGACAAGATCCTGATAGATTCCTAGGGATCCAGGAACTGCTTAAAAAAGGGGATCCTTTTGGTTCTGCACAGGAATTCCAGCAGAATAAGATGACTCTAAGCCTGTATGCAGAGCCTTAGAAGCAGGGCATTATCAAGTGTGTTGTAGTTAAAGAATGCAGAAACCTCTAGCGGTGCTCCTCCATGTGATCTGCTAACACACTCTGGTTATAACTGCCTTCGGAAAATTCTTGTGTAGACCTTGTAGTGCAGACAGACGGCGTTCTGCTTTACTCTTTTAGCTCTAAAAGGCTGTGGTTCTTGGTAGCTGTATTACAGCTTACTGGTATACCACATGTGAAACTGCTCTTCTCTTTCATACATGTCTAGAAGCATACTTGTCTATTATACCCCCAAAAATACATACTAGAGAAAAACTCTGAATAATTTTCTGGATACATGAAATCGCATTTCCAGTTGTTCATAAGATTAAGTTACTATTTGTTTATTTGTTTATTTATTTTAATGGCCAGCTCAGCCTGTCCTCAGGGCAGGGCTGGCGTAGCATGTGGTGCCGGGGATTGAACCGCGGTCCCTACAGCTGCCTAAGCTTTCCTAAGCAGGCACTTTAGACCACTGAGCCATCCTTCCAGGCCCTAAGTTACTCTTTGTAAACTCACAGTTTTAATGTGTTTTAGCCATTGAAAAAATATTTTGTTTGTTGGTTTGAAATGTTTGACCCTTGAGAAGTATGGCATTTCACGTACTTCCCAGCTGCACAGAATGGTTACATGAACTCATGTGTCAGGAGCAGGGCTTTCTGCTGATCTAGCTAGCCTTAAGCAAACACATGTGACATGCTGGTTAGTCACTAAAGCTTCAGGCAGTGGGAATAGAACACCAGGATGTTGTCTGCGCATCTTCTGTCTGGCATCCCTCTCAATTCGCACAGTTCCTATAGTGCCACCATCTTTGTAAGTGTACAAGATGATCTATTCATGTTGGGAAGAAGATCCAAACTGGGTTCATTTTTTGTCTTACTATTTGGCTTTACTGACTAAGCTGGACTGCTCAGAGTCTCTCCTTTCCACCTCAATGGAGTGACCTACTGTTCAGTTCTGGCAATAACTGCTGGCACTTCACATGGACTCCACGCATGGAAGTTCACGAGGCTGCCTTCACTTCATGCACCAGTGGCAAATGGGACGGACTACCGACACTAGCAGCTGATTATATGCCTGGGGTTCTACAACTCTGTCAAGTTCCACAGAACTTAGGAAAGTACATACGGTATCTGTAGCTTAAATTTTGTTATAACGCAAAGTCTGGGCAAAGTCTGGGATGGCTCGAGTTTTGAGTTTCCGGTCTTCCACTGAAAACACAGGATATGCCACTTTGCTAGCACTTCAGTGTCCCTATTAAGCAGGAAAGCTTTCTGAGCCTTAGTTTTCAGAGTTTTGATTGGGGTTTTATCACATTGCTGCAATTCACTCAAAGCTGTGTGACTATGCTCTTCGCTGTCTGCCTCCCCTTCCTGGAGGTTCAGTTGCTGGAAACTCAAGTTACCTACATATGTATGTAGACTTTCTAGTGACCAGCTTTTACTCCAGAAATAGTGAGGGTCCTACTAGCAGCCATTCTGACGTCATGAAATTCTTTAGTTGTTCCTTGTTATGGAAATATTTCACTTCTCCCTCGTACTTGAAGGAGAATTTTGCTGGGTATAGTAGTTTGGGCTGAAATTTGTTTGCATGGAGGAATTGAAGCACTCTGCTCCATGCTCTTCTTAATTTCACGGTTTGTGAAGAGAAATCTGCCATTATTCTGATGAGTTTTCCTTTAAATATGATCTGTTTCTTTTCTCTAGCAGCTTTTAGTATATTATTCTTCAGCTAGATTTCTGGTATCTTCACTATTATATGTCTGGGTGTGTTTTTAGTCGTGTTGATGCTATTTGGAGTTCTGTATGCTTCAGTTACCTGAATGTCCAATTGCTTTCTCATATTTGGGAAGTTTTCTGCTATTACTTCTGCCCATATTCTTTTTATATCATTTGTATTGACTCCTTCTTTCCTGTTGATTCCTATTAATTTCACATTGTTCATTTTTGCATCATCCTGCAGATGTTGAATTATTTTTTCCTTGATCCTAGTTGTTTTCAAGAAATCCTTTCTTACTTTTTCACTGGCTGCGACTGTGTCTTCAAGATCTGAGGTTCTATCTTCACTTTTGTTCATACGGTTTTTCCAACTTGTGATTGAGATTTTATTTTTTTTTTGTATACCTCTTTGAAATTGTTTCATGTGATCTATTTCTTTCCTATATTGATCAATCAGGGGATCATTTTTCTATTCTCCTCTAATTTTTTTTCGATTTCTTCTTTAGTAGTGTTGAAGTCTGTCATTATAGTTATCCTTTCTCTCCCTATTTCAGAGATTATTTCTGTTCTGTTCTCCTCTCTACCTTCTGTAGTTGTTCCCCTACTTGGGATGTTATTGATTTAGACATGTCTTTTTAACTTCAGATATTATTTCTGCTCTGATTTCCTCTATACGTTTCTCCAGCCATTTTTCCACTTCGTGCATTTCTTTTTTTACTTCAGATGTCATCTCTGATCTGAGTTCCTCTGTATGTTTCTGTGCTTGTCTGTCTACCTCAGATGCTACTGATTCAGAGATTTTGTCTGCATTATTCCCATTTTTTTTCCTATGGTAGTGTCTCCTGTATTTGATTTGGGAGGGCTCCGGCCCTGAGATTACATCTTACTCCCTGTAGTTATCATTTTGTATGGAAATGATCCCTGCACTTTGGTGAAATTATGCTTTTAGCATCTATGGGAGCTTGTTCTGGATTCCCAAGTTGGTTCCCTTCCAGAAGTGCTTGGCTTCATGTCAGAGCTCAGTATGCTGGCTGCTGTGAGGAACCATGGGTTGGTATTGTGGGTGGAGTTGGAGCTCTGAAGTTGAGGAGTCCTAGTAGGCTCGTGGGCCAGATGAGTTGCCAGACGAGATGCCAGATGAGCTCAAGACTGGAGCTCGGGCAGGAGGAGGCAAAAGAAAAAAGGAGGTGGGCCAAAGGTCCTTACCTGGCAGGTGTGTGGGCCAGACAGGTTCAGGAATGGAAGTTGATCAGGAGAAGCCAAAAAAACAGGGGACCTAGCAGCCATTTTAAGACACTGTTGTCCAGAAAATCAAAATCGCAAGAGGTTTTCAAGTTTTATGTTAAAAACTGAGGACAGATTGAGGCATAAAATGCAAAGCCACATTAATATGCTGAGCTGTAAAAGGCTCACCTGGACAACTTCTGCCATGGTGAGTTCTGCTGATAACCCACTACTATTATGGACATTTGGACTATATTGGGTTATTTTGCTGAATTGATGCACCTACAATATTTGCATGGCCATAGAACATCCATCTCTGACAAAACAAAACAAAACAAATAAGGCAGAAAAAAATGAAGGACCACTTTGTAGTGAAAAAAAAATAGGACAGGTATACGGATACTTTCTCTTAGTTGAATGAGAAGAGAGATTTGCACTACTAGTATTTAGACAAGATATCATGTCTGCATGTTTTACTCTGAATAACTACTGCAAAAATATGAATATGCAATGTATTAATTACTATAACTGTCCTACTAACCTGTTTTGAAATTTTCTCATTGCTATTTCTTTTCTTTTCTTTCTTTCTTTCTTTCTTTCTTTCTTTCTTTCTTTCTTTCTTTCTTTCTTTCTTTCTTTCTTTCTTTTTTTGAATAGGGAAAGGGGCTTTATTTTCTTGGAGGACACAGAGAGTATTTAGGGAAGATAAGGAATTCTCTGAACTGGAACAAAGGGAGACTGAGGCTTTTATGGCCTTTTACCAGGGGTGGGATTTGAGGAGGATGTTTAGATTTACCTGAGGAGCTGATAGAGGCCTTCCCTGAGCTGGCGGGACAGGTGGAAGGAAATTGCACCCTGGGCTGAGTTGGAGAAGAAGGGGGAGGTGGTCTTTGGGAAATTAAGCTGTTGTTTTAAGGGCTTCAGCCATATTAGATGACCACCATAATGATTTAGCAATTCATATTAGGGCCGGAACCTATCACTCCCATCTTTTGGTTGTTATATAAGGGGCAACATGTCTTAGACTGCTTCCTGTTGAACTGGGGTGTGGTCTTGGGGGTGAGGGGAGTTGATAGGATGACAGTTTACACCCATGTAGAAGTTAGTGCCAAATGTCTCAACTAGGACCAGAAGTTTATCGTTAGTGATGGCTTGCATCAGAGACTGAAGAAACCAGCTCTCTGGTAGACAGGGCATTCACATTTCCAGTGACCCTCAAGCTTGTAGGTGTCAAAGCGATGACTATAAGTTGGGACCGGCTCATGCCCACTGTCCTTCTTCACCGCACTTGGCTTGGGTGGCAACATTGTTTAGGCTCAGCATTACCTTGTCAAGACCCTGCTTTTATGGAAGTCCCGAGTGCCGTAACCAAAAGTTGGCAGTGTATACAGTTAATTTTGGTCTCTCTGTGAATAATAATTGGCTGATGTTGGGTGTGAGCTAGCAAGGCAGGCAGTAGAGGCAAAAGCAGCAGGCAGTTCTGTGAGGGAGCTCAAAACCAGGGCAGCGGATGCCCTGGGAGTCACACTACTCACCGCTCCGGGTCACCGCACCAAATGATAGATTTTCCATGATGTCGCAGCAGAGAAACAGGCAGAAGGGAAAAGGGGAAGGGGTTTTATTTTCTTCTCATTGCTATTTCTTTCTCATTAAAATTAATAAAATAAATAAAAAACTCAGGAGAAAGAACAGGTATTTTCTTCATTATGCCAGAGTCCATCTTTAACATCTGGCATTAGATTTGAATAAGAGAATTCAACTTCTTTTTTTTTTTTTTTTTCAAATTATTTTATCTTTAATAACTTGGCAATAATTCAAAACTTGTGTCCTTTAACGGGGACGCCACCATCACTGCCACAAAGCAATGAAGAGACTGGATTCCAAAGACACTGATGCTAAGAGGCCTTCTGGGCTCATAGACTGACGGCTGGTCATGGAGTCTTGAAGGGTAGCAGGAGGTAGACAAAACAGGGGACAGGGGGAACATTCCTCAGAGGACCGGGCGCGACTGCTGGGTCATGAGCACCTTGAAGCGCTTCTTGATGGTGATTCGGTGTCGCGAGTATTTGTTGTCTGGGGAGAACCGAGCAGGATGGGCTGAGCATGTCTGTTGTCCCATTGGGTCAAATTTCTTCAGCGTATACACTCGGTTGCCCTGCTCGTTCAAATAATATTGGAGAAACATGCCCACACTACCCAAGCACTCCTACCAGAATTCAACTTCTTGAATCCAAAAGATTGGAGTCCTTCTTGATTTTAATCTCCCTATTTTTGACGAATTTGACAGTGGATATAATTCTTGATCAATATTCTTTTCCTCTCTGATTTCATAGAGGAGTTTTACAAATTTAACTGAACACTACCTAGTGCAGCGAGCAGGTAACACTTGTATGGGAGAAAAAATGTTATTTATATTTGAAAAACATTAAGCTCCAGATAGTGTATTTGCTGCTTTGTACAAATGCTCATCGTGTTGACTCTTCTGAGTTGGTGCCAGTGTTGGAACAGGGTTCAATTTGTGCATTCAAATTTTGGGACAAGATTTTCTTTAGCCACTTTCTTGTTGCTGGTACAAAACACCTGATATTCATATCTTATAAGAACAGAGGTTGATTTTGGCTTATGGTTTTAGAAGTTTTAGTTCCTGGTTGGCAGGCTCGTAGTGGAAAAGCATGTGTGCAGAGAAGTTGTTTATGTCATAAAAGCCAGAAAGCAGAGGGGAGGGAGGAACCAGGGAGGGAGAGACATCCTTCCAGGTCTTGCCCCAGTGACCCACCTCCAGCCAGTGCCTACGTCTTAACAGTAAGCTAGCTATAATATCTCCATAATCCAGTTACCTTCTAAGCATAAGAGGCTTTCAAGGACACCCAAGATCTAAGCCATGACAGTATTGAAGCTCTATGGAATACCAGCAAGCTGTCATATGGCTTGACGCTGAACTTGTACATTCTCTTAAAGTATCCCTGTGTGTGTGCTCAGTGTGGACTATATGGGCCACATCTTGTGGCTCTTGTACATGCTGGTGTCTGCCTACAGTGCCCTTTCCTGGACTTTCTTGTTTACTTTAGGCTTCTTGTATTCCCTGTCTGAATGGCTCTCTTTTTTCATCATTCTTTGTTTCTTTATCCTGCTTTATCTTATTTTAAATACTTGGCACTTGACATGTTGAACTTTTTCTGTCTTTTTTAGGGAAGGGTCTATAGGGTGTTCAGGGTCTCACTACTAGATCAGACCTGTAGTGATCCACCTCCCAAGAGCTAGGATTACAGGCACGTGTCACCACTCCAATCTGACATATTGAACTTCTATTTGTTTTGTTCATTGTCCATTTACTTCTTTAGAAGATGAAGTGTATACAATAAGGGCATGGTTTATTTTGTACATTTTTAAAATCTCAACCTCCAGGAGAGGCGTATTTTAGGCAGTAACAAAAATTTCTTGAATACAAATAGTAATGAAGAAATGCTGTGGCTCAGCACCTTTTGAACATGTTTTCTATATTTGGGGAGAGCTTTTATTGGTGACTTTTGTCTATTGAAGAAATCAAGGGATACAGTTGATTTCTAACATTTTTTTTTCAGTCAGAGCACTGATCTGATGCACCCACACATATTCAGATTCAGAGAAGAGAAACTTCTTGATGCATCTATGAAGAGGGTTGTGTGTGTGTGTGTGTGTGTGTGTGTGTGTAAAAGTAATGGTGGTGCATATCCTAATGGCTAATGTTTAGTGTTGGTGGTGTGAGCTGTGGTGTTTGTACCTAGTATTGTTGGTAGTGAATTTTGCTTCTAACATAGAGAAGTTTAACAAACTCAGCAAAAAAATTTCTATGGTATATATGAATATTTAGAAAGTAATTTAAAAATAGGTACAATAAAATGTAAAACCATTCCTTAGAATTAAATCATGTTTAATGATTCCTCCCAAGTACATGATAACCCAACTTGCCATTCATTATACTTTTACAATTTATTATTTATTTTATTTTATTTTTTAAATGTGATGTATTTGGCACAGGGTCTCACTATGCAGCCTGGACTCATAGTGATCCTCTTGTTTCACGTTTCCCAGCCTCCTCACCAGAAGTGGTCTTGGTGGCTGGCTCAGTGAGCCCCAAGGTGGGCCAACCCAACACGTGGTACCAGAGATTGAACCTGGGTCCTTGTGCTTGCCTAGGCAGGCTCTTAGACCTCTGAGCACTCTCTGTGCCCCCTACTTTCATACTTTAAATACACAGAAAAATATGTCAAATTTAACAATGAGATAACATTATATTCCCATCAGAATAGTTAATACCTAGATATGGCAATACCAAATTCCAGGATATGGAGCAGCAGGAACTCTCATTCTTTGCTGGTAAATGTGAAATGCACAGCTGCTTTGGAAGATTCATTGGGGGCTCTCTTACAAAACTAGACATACAGTTTAACTGTGCTCTTTGTTGTTTACCTAAATAATTTTAAAATGTCTGGCCACACAGAAGCATGCACATAGATGTTTATGATATTTTATTCATAATTGTCAATGCTTAGGGCAACCAAGATACTCATTAACAGGTGAATGAATAAGTAACTGTGGTACATCCAGACAGTGGAATATTATTCTGTACTAAACAGAAGAAGTAAGCTATAAAAAGATATGAAAAATCATCAAGGCATATTACTAAGTGAAAGAAGCCAACCTGAAAAGGCTACAAGCTGTGTTAATTCTACTATACAACATTCTGTGAAAGGCACAGCTCGAGTACAGATATCAGTAGCTGCAAGGTGCTCAGGGAAAATAGGATGAGCAAGTGGAACACAGCTAAGTTTTATTGTAGCAAAACTACTCTGCGTGACACCATGAAGGTGAAGATACATCAGTTTAAATTTGTTCAGGCTCGACTGTTCGGCGGCGGGGCTGGCTGGTGGCGGGCGCAGAGAGCCCCGTGTGCACGTGTGGACGAACGGCGTTGCCTGCGGGCCGGCGAGATACGTCCCCGCCCTCTGCACAGATTCAGACCCTTGCCTGACCTCGGCGGCCTCCATCACCCCAACTCCCTATCCTAGGCGAGGAGGCCGGCTTGAGTTGAGGGGCCCGAGCCGAGAGCGCGGAGAGCTCCGAGCGCCGAGGAGGACGGCGTTGAGAGTGGTGGTAACGACGGCCTCAGCAGGCGGGCAAGATGAAAGGCCGGATCGAGCTCGGAGATGTAACTCCACACAATATCAAACAGTTGAAGAGGTTAAACCAGGTCATCTTTCCAGTCAGCTATAATGACAAATTCTACAAGGATGTCCTGGAGGTTGGCGAATTGGCAAAACTTGCCTATTTCAATGATATTGCTGTAGGTGCAGTATGCTGCAGGGTGGATCATTCACAGAATCAGAA
>PVJA010013501.1:0-31961 GCA_004027025.1 Myocastor coypus
TCAAGAATATGGTTTTTGGCCCAGCCTCTTATTTTCAAGAACTGTTCTTGAGAGAATGACAGTAACTGAGTTTACACCAGGAGCAGTACATATCAAAAAGACAAGAGTGACATGTATTCCAAACATAATTTTAGCATTACATTGTGCTATAATCAATATGCTGAACCTTTTGAAGGTTCTTGAGACCAATGTCTGATTCTGGATGAAATCTTTTAAGTGTCAGGGTCTAGTTTGAGATCTTCTGTTTATTTGAGGCTCTCTCCTTCCTTCCTGGTCATAAGGCAAATAACTTTGCTATGCCACAAGTTTCTAGCCATCATGTGCTACCACAGGCCCAAAAGCAATAGGGCCAACTCACCATGGACTTAAACCTCCAAAACTATGAGCCAGACAAACCCTCCCTTTTTTTTTTTTTTTTTTTTTTTTTGTCTTTTTGAGACAGGGTCTCATTATGCAGTTCAGGCTGACCTTGAGCTCACTTTTGTAGCCCAGGTTAGTCTCAAACTTGCACGGATCCACCTGCCTCAGCCTCCCGAGTGCTGGGATTACAGGCATGCGCCACCATGCCCAGCTAAAACCCTTCCTATTTTCAAATTGATTGTCTCAAGCATTTCATAACAGTAATAAGAAGCGCACTAACATATCCTGTGAATATGCCCTGAGAGCTGCTACAACATCAGCTAAGAGTTTATTTTTCTTCCTTAACAATCATTGCTCTTTTAGATGCTTAGGGGTTTCCCTTTCCTACTTCTGAAGTCTACTATGTATTAAATAGATACACTTAAAGCCTTTTGTGTGGCATTTTCCTATGTTGACAGTTGAGCAAGTCTCCACATACACATCACTGAGAGAACTTTCTGTCAAATAAATAGTGTGAAGATTTTTATTTTTACTCTGTGCTGCTGAATCTCTTCTAAGCAAGGCCATGTACACTTACTGAGCTGTATATGTCCATCTCCTGTGGCACTTATAACCCGATTTCAGTACTATGAGATAAAAATTACTATGAGATAAGTAATCCTGCACAAACTGTCCCTGAATCACCAGGACCTAGATATTTAGAAATTAATTTCTTTGGTTCTTTCTCCTGTGTAGCTATGCCTCCTTTTCTCTGGAACAGAGAGAGCAGAGGTCTAGTGAGGAGGAGGGAGAGGATAAATATAGTTAGCATAATGCATGCACTTTGAGCAAGTAGTTGAGCCCCTGTAATTCCTATTGCATCTATCATAGCCTTCACATACGTTTCTTTTCATAGCTTGCAAAGCCTTCTAGGGAGGTAGGGTCAGGTAAGTGCGAGACACTTACGTTCTGTTGAGCACCTTGGGTGGAGTGTGTGAGGTGTTGGCTCAGGATTACCTCACACACTGGTGGGAGGAGAATTTGGACATGGGTGATGAGGATGATCAAAGAGGAAGTTTAAGAAGAGATGGAGGTGGGTTGGAGAGAAGCAAGGTGCTAGGAAGAAATGGATGAGGGGCACATTAAGTGACATGGAGGGGCTGCGGCATGGAGGCAGCTAAAGAACCGCCATGTCTAAGGATCAACTTGAAGCCATTTGTGCAGCACAGTTCACACCTCTCCTACCATTACACTCACCTTACACTTTATACAAATTCTCCTATATTCACAATTTTTTAAAAAAATTCTTTTACAGTACTGATGATTCAACTCAGGGCAGGAATTAAGAAAGGTATAGAACTTTATATCTGGATCAATAAAGTGCACACTGGGCTGGGGAGATAGCTACCACAAAACAAAGTGCACAATAGTAACAGCCAGCCTTCGTGTAGTGCTGTGTGTTCTGGGTGATTTGCATACAGTGACTTTCAAAATCATTGTAACAGCCTCACAAGTGTCATTGTCATCTCATTTTACAAGTGAGGAAACTGAGACCCAACAGGTTATCTTAAAGTCGTACATAGAATAAGTAGTAGAACTGAAGTTCAAACCCAAGAAGTTTGGACCTGGAACCTGCACTCCTAACTTCTGAACCTCACCACCTCATAAGACCAACATTCCCAAAGCCAGGAGTCAGATATACACAAAAGAGATCCTTAAAAGCCCCTGGACTTGTCTACTGCTTTCTAACAGGCACCCTGTGAGCCCTGAGTATGCATTAACTTGCATGCAAGGGCAAGTGAGATTTGAACTCACCCCGTTGATTTCAAGGGCCTGGTAGCCCTGCTAGCACGTGGATTGTGCACCTTGTTTCACCGACTTTGCATAGCAATTTTCTGAAGCTAAAATTTTCTCTAGTGAATACACACTGATCCCTGGTAACAGACAAATGGCAACTGCTGCCTAAGGTCCCAGGCCTGTAAGGAAGTCACATCATAAAGTTGGAGGTTGAATATATATCCGCTTACCGCTGGGGCCAGACCCTTGGTCTCCTAAAATTCTGGGTGTCCTAGAGGGGAGGACTCAATTGGACCAGTGCCCAGTGGCAGGAGGAGCTTCCAACAGTTTTTCAGATTAATGAGGCAGTCAGTGGCTCACCCAAGCGGTTAAATGGCATCCAAACGTTTCAGAATCACTTAGCAGAGGCTTCTGAGATGGTTCCCTGGAGTCTAGGGAGTCTGCACCCATCCAGGAGGGGTAACGGGGCATAACAGGGAGGTAGTGAATTGGACACGGCACACAGTTTCTCCAGCCAGTGCATGGGAACGAGTCCTTTGCTAAGTATTACAGATATAGCCAAAGGAATGAAAGGGATGCCACCCAGTCTGAAATGACACCGCGTTTCTTCCTTCTCAAGTTCAAAAGTGTGGACTATTGTGAAACATTCATGATCTCAGCCTGGGCTGCTAGGGAGGCCAGGATGCTGACCCCACAGTTTAAGCCATCCTTTCAGACTGAGGGTACAGGAAGCATCCCCAGCCCCCAGTCCATCCTGCAGATGGGATAAGATGTGAGCTTCCACTTCAGGCTTGCCCAGAAGGGAACTGGCATGTACAGCAGGGAAACTGAGACTGAGCTTGATCATGGGACTGAGCCAAAGCAGAAGGGCTAAGACTTAATTGGGTAAAGGTCTCAGGTGCTATAGCTGCCTAACAAAACCCTTGGAATTCAGTGATTTAGACCAAAGCCATTTCTTTTTCTCATGAGCCTGCAATTTGGGTGTTCAGCAGAGACAGTTAAACAAATACATAGTTTGAGTTGTGGTAAATGCTGGGAAGGAGGGCTGGCCTGATAGCTGATTAAAGCACCTGCTTCGGCAGAGGCAGGGACCAGATTCCATCCCTGGCCTCCCCTGGGGTGCACTGAGACATGACTGAGGCTGGGCGTGGTGGGACACACCTGTAATCTCAGTGATTGGGAGACTGAAAATAGGAGGATCACTGTGAGTATGATATGTAGATCCTATTCTAAATCCATTTTTAAAAAATACTGGAAGGAGCCAAAAGGAAAGCCTGGCTGTAACTCCTGTGCGAGCTCATCCAGGTCAGCCAGCAGCAACACAGACATCCAGGGGACTTTGCAGAAGCAGGCTTCAGTGGTGACAGTGGCAGTGATGCAGAGAGCCAGCAGACCTTTGGTTCTCTCTGTGAGTGACATTGGACCATAAGCCCAGGTCTTCTCCGAAGCTTTGAAAATCCTGGAATGGGGTTCCCAAAGAAGGGAGATTGTAGGCCTTATACTAAAATAAGGGCCTGTGAAGACTTGAAAGAGTAGAAAATTGAGGTAAAAGTGGTTATATAATTTACGTCCTCAAAGTGGAAAAATGGGTCATTCTGATTTTAAAAATGTGCAACTTGGACTGAGCCCCAAGACCTTGGTGAGCAGAGAATGTAATGACAACCTAGAAAAGCCAGAGGGGCTCTAGAGCTGGAGTAGAGTGCTCATTTCAGCAATGAGGCTCCCACTGAGGGAGGTTTTTCTTGGTAACTGGAGCAGGCAGAGCCTGCAGCAGGTGTCAAGAGGCCTTCCTTGTAAGGCAGGGCAAAGGCAGGGGTAAGCGCAAGCAGAGGCTATGCTTTGTTAGGCAGCTGAAAGATGAGAACTGAGAAGGTACTGACACCTGGGCCATAAAGGTGCCTGCTCTCAGGTATGATTATCGGTCAGGGTAATCTGGCTACAAACAGTAGGAAAACCAACCAAAACTGCTACTGTACAAGGGGATATTCATAATATCCCCTTGAGTCATGGACCAAAGGTGCAGTATTTTGACTTCAGCTGCAGCTTGACCAGGAACTCAGATGGGATCACCAGGTTCTAGTTCCCTTCACCCCTCCTCTGTGCCTCTTCAGTTGCTGGCTTGAGTTTCAGGCCTCATGAGAAAGCAGTAGCAGATCCAGTTCAAATATACTCTTAGTTGTCAAGCATAGGAGAGAAGAGAATCTCTTCCCCAGAATCCCGAGTAGAAGTCTCATTACGTCTCACTGACTCTGACTGTCATGTATCCATCCGTGAATCAGTAGTTGGGACCAGAGAAAGGAAACACTAACTGACTTAGACCTAGGTCAGTAATTCTACCACACAGCTGGTGCGTTCAGCTTCATCAGAATCCATGTGAAGTGATTATGGGCCAAGGAGTGGTCACCCAGAAAAATTGGATGTGAAACCAGAAGGATAAATGGGGCCAGTGTGTGAAGCTAGAAAGACATCACATCTAAAAGCTGGTACAGTGCATCCCTGGATAGCAGCCCTAGAACATGTATCCAGAATTCTTGACTATAGAAATGATCGGGCAAAATATTTGAAAAATATGAGGTATGAAGATCTATTGATGAAGATTTAAAGTCATGGGTACAGAAGTGAGATATTTATGTATTGTCTACGAAATAATATAAAATATCAAAATTCTTTACAGTATCTAAGCAGCATCTCTTCCTGTTCTTTACTATCACATGTTCTGTTCTGGGCTCCTGTCATATTTCCTATCACAAGAAAAAGGAAATAATGTTATTATAGGCTCTTGGGAAATAAGCGCCTGCCCAGCAAGCACAGGTCCCAAGTTCAATCCCCAGTACAAAAAAAAAAAAAAAAAAAAAAAAGCCTATACTAATATACTAATGTCAAACAATATGGATCTTCTTGCTTCTGAATTTCCCTAATAGAGTTTTTTGTTTGTTTGTTTTGTTTTTCATATTTTAGGGTCTACAAGGTGTTCAGGGTCTCACTACTAGGTTGGAGTCAGTGATCCACTGGTTGAAGGCTCCCAAGAGCTGGGATTATAGGCACACATCATCACTTCCAGTCTAATTGCCATCTCAGTGCACCCTGAGGGCAGGGCTGGCAGGGCAGGCCTAGGAATCAAATCCCTGGTGCCTGTGCCTGCTTGCAGGTGCTTTAATCCACTGAGCTATTTGGCCAACCACCTACTAGCATTTGTTTGATACTCAATGAGGTTGCATCATTCATTGTGCTGCTGGCGAACACTGGGTTCTCATGACTCTCTCAAAGGAGATGGTTCCTTGATTGCTTCACTGATAATGACCTCCAATGTGTATTACCCAGAGTATGTCCAATATGTACATGATGATTTGTCCTCTGGTCATGTTTAGTTTACTATGTGGAATTTTTTAGGGAAAATGTAGAACAAGCTGGGTGTGGTGGCACATTCCTATAATCCAGGACCTAGGAGACTGAAACAGGAGGATCTCCATGAGTTTGAAGCCAGCCTGGGCTACGTAAGTGTAGCCAGCCTGAACTGTATAGTGAGACCCTACCTCACAAAAAAGTGTAGAACACATTTCTCAGCTATGGCTTCTCTTAATATGGTTACTGCATTCCAGGAATATGATCTGCTTCAGTGCTGATGTTAAATCTTGAGTAACAAAGGTTCACATTTTGGAAGTTGATCCTAGTGTTGGGAGATGGTTTAAATTTTATTATCTCATTCATTCATTTTGCCAGAGATTGAACACAGGATGCTGCACTTGCCAGGCAGGGACTTAAAGCAACTGAGCTACATCCCTGGCAGAGGTGGCTTAAATTTTAAGAGTAGGGCTTAATACAAGGTAACTAAGTCATTGAGTCTACTGCCCTCAGAGGGACAAATGCAGTTCTTGAAAGAACCTCATCAGTTTCTCTGAAAGGTGTTGTTATAGAAGAGCAAGACTGGGTCCTCCTCTCTCTTGCTTCCTGCCTTGCCCTATAAGCACTTACTTTTATTTTCTCTCCAACTATGATGTTATCTGCTATTAGGTCCTTGACAAAGACAAAAACAAAGTAATGGGACGGCTTTGTCTTTGACTTTCAGCTTTCAAAGGCTGAGCTAAATAAATCTCTTTATTTATAAGGTACCTAACTTCAGGTATTTTGTTATAGCAACAGAAGGCAGACTAAAACAGCTGAACTCAGTTCTGCCTACCACACACTACTACCAGTGGAGAGCATAGATAATGGGCCCATCAGTATTATCACATTGTAGTGGTTGATACAATGTGTCAACTTGGCTGAATGACTCAGCAGCCCGGTTCCCTGTTGGTGGGAACCCCACTCTGGGGTACAATTGGTTCTTCCCTGGAGTATCACCAGGGCCTGCCTAGGATATGATTGGATTTCTCCCTAGAACGGGATCAAGGGCCCGTCCTGGGGTATGATTGGTTCCACCCTAGGGCTCAATGAGTTCACATCAGAATGACTGAGCACAAAAAGACTTTTTAAAGGGCTGAAGGAGAAGCTTCGGTCTTGGCATTCAGACTGGACTTCATCATCTGGCTTGCAGCGCAGACTCTTCGGCCTCCAGGTTAGACCTCTCGCCTTCCGCCGCAGACTCTTCAGCCTCCATCTACAGACACTTCAGTCTTCCATTATGGACCCGTCAGCCGACAGAGACTTACACGGAGTGCTGCAGTGAGTCCAAGCCTCGGGATTGAATTCTTCAGTCCGGAGCGTGCAGACGCCCTGTGCGCGCTTCCTCATCTGACTCTGTGGCTATTGTAAGCCAATCTTACAATTTCTTATAGATTGTATATTTGGTGTTAATATGCATTCCTCATATTATATCTATTCTGTTCCTCTAAGTAAAACCCTGACCAATACACACATATATGGAGAATCTTTAGTTTCCACATAGCATATAGCTTGGGGCCAGCCCAGAAGAGCAGGATTTACGCTATCAACCAGGAAAAAGAAAGAACGGTGAGAGGATGGGCCCGTGGGCATTGCAGAACAATGAGCATGCAAGCCAAACTCGGAGGACTACCTGACGCATGGCTGAGGTCTACAGAGGAGCTAAGGGTCCAGCAGCGAGTGCACAGTGTAAGGACACCTGCTGTACCTCACAAACCATTGGGTTCAGATGAGAGAGGAGGCGCTATTCTCCAAATATAAATAGGCCAGAGCCAATGCACAGACCCATACACATGTGTAAAGCCCAAGAGTGGGTGATCCATTATCAATAGCCTAGGTACCTGACCTGTTCCTTCCTTCTGGGAGAGTTACCCAACATCTGTGTGTCAGCGTTGTTCTGGAGCCTCAATCTTTTGTTATGTTTATTGGGCTTGTATTTCTTGTGTTTACTGGGATGGCTTCTCAGTCATCCTGACTCAGGATACTGTTAGTGCTGCTGCCTCCTCAAGGACCACCCTTCTGTGAACCTACCTTCTCCTGCAGGCTGGCAGAGGACAGTGGAGCAGCCAATGCCCAGAGCTGCTGTCTTCAGGGCCAAAGGCCATGGTGATTTTACAGCATCCCAGGCTCTTTAGGTCCATGAACTAGGTGTTGTGGCTCTGTAGCAGGTGTTCCTTTAGCTGCTTCTTTTTCTCCTCTGGAGCGAAGAAAGAAATTATTTGCATGAGTTGTGCCCTTAGGGACCACCAGAAAGGGCTTAGCTTTAATCTTACATGATCACACACACACACACACACACACACACACACACACACACACACATTCTACCACAGCTGGAGGGAGTAATCTGCTTCTAAGCCACACTTATGGAACCAGCTCCTGGCCAGAAGGCCTCAGGACCAAAACCTGGAGTTCCTCAAGTCATCTATCAACTTCCCAAGCTCAGGAGAGGGCTAAAGACCATTGTGAAGAGAGAAAGATGAACAGGAACCCAGCTGGGGCTTAATCCAGGCTCAGGGGACCCAGCATAGATTGTACAGCCAATCTCAGTCATCAGAAGGGTTCTTAGAAAATTCAGAGATAAGTGTTGCTGATAGCCAACACGCAACAGGTCTGGGTTTAGAACACAAGGCTTGACAGGTAAAGTCACTCCAAAATGGACTCATGAGACATATGTCTGTCTGGGTCTAAAGACAGTACTGACAAGGAGCCAGCCATGGGGGGAAGCCAGACTCACAATTCAGTTTGACACACTTGTAGAGCACCTGCAGAGCCAGACCCTGGGTGGGGACACATTAGGTATCGATGACACGATGCACTATGCACAGTCATTGCATGCTAAGGCTCTGCTTATGCAGTTAACTGTGGTGATGTGCCATTTCCCCGTGCTGCAGGGCTCTCAATGGACTCTATGTCTATCTTATGAATGGAAAGTGGCTCTAAGCGCCCCCCCCAGGGACCTGTTCACACCCCAATACCACCCTGATTTCACTCCACTCCAATAAATATTAAATAATAGGCAACACTGAGGATCATTGCATGTATTCCAGATGTTGTTTATACTGCATTTATTTCCAGACAGACCTATGGCATAGAGGGGTGGGAATGAAGAGGAAGTAACCTGGGTAGCTGCATGCGTGGAGCCTGGCCCAAAACTTGCCATCAGTAGTGAGAACAGCTCTTTCTGTCTCTCTTCCAGGCAAAGGTAATGGCTATTCCAGCAACCACGGGCCTTCTTGTCCAAAGAGTGAACAAGCTGAGGACAGGATTGAATAGCCTGGAAATTAGAGGGATTTGGAGAGTTCTTGATAGAGAAGAGAAGGAAAGATATAGGAGTGCATGGGGAGACATTGGGAGGTTTGTGTAGTGTCTGCCATGCAGTGTGAAGGGCAATCCTGTTTTTCTGTTTCTCTGTTAGTTTTAAGTCACTGTGACAGAATACCTGAGGTAATCAACTTAAAAAGAGGAAAAGTTCATTTTGTGCATGATTTCAGAGGTCTTAGTCCATTGTTGTTGGCTCCACTGTCTGAGAGCCTGTGGCAAGGTAACACTTCACACACACACACACACACACGCATGCACACACACACATGTGCACACAGGTTACACAAGCTACTCGCTTCGTGGCAGCCAGGAAAATGAGAGAGAGAGAGAGAGAGAGAGAAAGAGAGAGAGAGAGATGCATGAGACTGGCCTCCCACAATACTTTCCAAGGGTTCAGGCCTCCTATAACCTCAAAACTGTTACTCAGCCCAACCTCTAAAGATTTCTACCACCTTCCAATAGCACCAAGCCCAGGGTCAAACCTTTAGCCCATGGACTTCTGGGAGATATTCCAGATTCAGACTATAGCATATCTCATAATTCTGGAGGCCAGAAGTACTCAAAGGGAATCCTCTCTTGCCCCACCCCTGGAGCATGTCGAGATGGCAATTAAGACTGGGTGTGGTGTGTGCACCTATAATGCCAACGCTTGGGAGGCTGAAAACAGGAGCCTCACTGTGAGTCTGATCTGTGTAGTGAGACCCTGTAAACCTTGTACTAAATACATTAAAAAAGGAAAGAATACCTGTTAGATTTAGTGCTCACTGGATAACCTAGAATGATCTCCACCCAAAACCCTTATTTCTGCAAAATGTTTCTTTCCAAATAAGGTCACACTCACTATTCCTGTAAATTAGGATGTGAATATATCTTTTGGAGGAAGGCAGTCACAAATCTGGCTGTTACTGGGCCTAAAACTGATTCTGTAAGCTGGACACGATGGCACACCCCTGTCATCCTAGCTCCGGGGAGGTTGAGGCAGGAGGATCGCCATGAGTTCAAGGTCAGCTTGACCTACACAGTGAGACCCTGTCATGTGTGTGTGTGTGTGTGTGTGTGTGTGTGTGTGGTGCGTGCGTGGGTGTGTGTGTGTGTGTGTGTGTGTGTGTGTAGAGAGAGAGAGACCCTGTCTTAAAACAAAACAAAACAAAAAAAACCTTGATACTGCAGATTTGAGAATGATGAAAAGGAAGTCATTGCAGAATAATCGCACAACTGGCCATGAGACACGGCTTAGGCCGACGCTCCTAAGTGAGCCTTACTCCTCACCACCCCAACATGCTGCCGAATTCTCCCTTCTCTTTCTCCGGGCTCTGTGCCATTACAAACATTGGTTAAAACACACTGCTAAACAAAGGCTGAAAACAAAGAGATGGGTAAAGATACATGAAGAAGTGCGGAAGGCAGTACTTGGGGGAAAACTGAAATTTCTGTGCCTTAATCATATATAGCAGTGCTGGCCCCTGGCAGGTATCTCAGCCCTCCCTGGGCATTTCTTTGCATAATCAGTAGATCTCTTGGAACACTGTCCCAAACAAAAGAGCAGTTCTTGCTCATGGAAGAATTCCAACGTCTGCCTGTAGAGAGCAATGTGTACAAATTGCCTATACAATAACACATCTTCCCCCAGCACCTGACAGACCCACCAGTCTCCTGCCAATCAGGAGGACTTGGACATCCCTAGCTCCCTGCTTGGGAAAGGATTTTACAGAGACTGGAGAATTCTAAGTCCAGGGAATATTCAGCAGGCTGTGTTCTTCCTTTTCTCTTTATGCCTTTAAACAATTGTTCCCGCCGGGCGTGGAGGCGCACGCCTGTAATCCCAGCACTCGGGAGGCTGAGGCAGGAGGATTGGTGAGAGTTCGAGACCAGCCTGGGCTACAAAAGTGAGCTCAGGACCAGCCTCAACTGCATAGCGAGACCCTGTCTCAAAAAGACAAAAATAAAATAAAATAAACAATTGTTCCCAACAGAAAACAATGCTGATTTAGGTGTATCTGTGATTTTTCAGCATAGGGCTATATGAGGAAAGGATGTGCCTTCTCTGGGCAGTTTTGCCATTACTAGAATGAGAAGGAGCATGCCCAGGACATCTTCAGGGAGACTGCAGAGCCTGCTCCCTTCTATGTTTCAGTGCAGGACATCATGTCAGATTTCATTTGTAGTAAATCTGAAGACTAGCAAGTTCACCGGCTTCGCAGGGCCCTGTTTGGTCCTACTCTATAATTCTCGCCATAATTATTTACTGTCACTTGCTAGGTGCCAAACCCTAATTTAGGCACTGAGAACACAGCAGTAGTCAGCGAGGCATGGATCTCTATTCTCTGTGGAGCACCACTGGAGGGGGAAGACATGAGCCCATTTTCTTTTTAAAGAAATTGCACTTCAGGAGATGGTGGTGCTGTGGAGGAAACCCAGGCCTGGGGGAGCTGCAGTGTAATCAGGGAAGGTCATACTGAAGGCAGCACTTAAGCTCATGGCGGGAGGTGAGCCAGGAGCAAGCTCAGGAAGGAGGTGGGTAGCTCATGCACACTCCAGATCCTCCAGGTCCCCTTCACCCCAGGGTTGGTCACTTGTTCCAGCTTAGTTACAGATGCTCTGTGTGGGCATGGAATAACCTCATGTCTGGGTCTCTTCTTTCTTGTCTCTTGACCCTGAGATACTCCATGGACTCTAAGCAGGGTGACCAACATGGGACCCTCTCTCATATTGAGAGCTATCAGGAAAGGCAGGAAGCTAATGCACCACGCAGTTAATTTGCCCAATGAGAGCAGAAGCCAGTACATCAGTTCCTCCCTACTCCTTCCCTTGGGTGTGTCATCTGCAGAGGCTTCAGTTGTGTGGTCTCTCAGAAGAGAGAGATCTAACAGTCCCTCATGCTTAACAGCAAATGGCAGCCTGCCTGGTGGTATCCCTGTACTGGTTTGTCTATCTTTTTTGATTGAAACCCCTACTAAACATCTGCAAGGATCATAAACCTTGCTCCTGGCTCTACTTTCTGGAGAACTCAGGTTCTAGCAAGGGTTCTAGGCCAAAGAAAGAGGAAGTGCAAAATCCCTGAGGCAGCAGTGAGTCTTGTGTGGCTGAGGATCTGCTGAGAGGAGACAAGGTACCTGAAGCAGATAGAAAGAGTGCTAGGAGAGGGGACAGTGGCAGAGGCTGTGGGGAGGGCTTGTAGGATTGCATATGAGTCATCTAGAGATCTTCTTAAAGTGCCAGTTCTAATTCAGTGGGACTAAGGTAAAGTCTGAATGCCTGTGTTTCTCTCAGCTGTGAGGTAATACTGATGAGGGGTCTGCTCCACAGCCCATACTTTGAGAATTGAGGCTGTGAGATATAGTAGGTTCTTTACTGTGAATGAGATGACAGCTACTGCAGGGGGTTGGCTGGAGAAGTGACATGATCAGATGGGATAGTTTCTGTTTTGTTTTACAAGTTTGACAAACTTGCAACTATGTAGGATGGCCTCCAACATGCTGTCCTCCTGACTTAGGCTCCTGAAACCTGGGATGGTGTATATTTTAAAAGGCTTATTCTGCTGGAAGGAAAATAGGTGAGGAATGAATGAAAAAAACAGAAGGATCAGGAGGTAGATGGCCCTGGGCCCACCAGAAACTCATTCAACCCAGCAACCAGGCCTGGTGTGTGAGTGAGACTGCCCAGGGCCTGCTGGAAACTCATTCAACCTAGCAACAAAGCCTGGCATGTGAACAGAACTTCATTCATCAGACAGGCCCAGTATGGAAAACTATAGAACTCCCTGCAGAGAGACTGGAGACAAGACCTATCCAGCTGATCCAGGAGCAGAATATCTTGCCAGAGTGGCACAGCAGGTTCACTTCCAAGGGCTGTAGTAGGAAGAAGTGGAGCTCATAAGCCAGACCCAAACCACACTCACCTGGACAAGTTTGAACTTGGTAGATCAAGATCTGGTGCTAAGGTAAGAACTCTACCAAAGCTCTAAACCAAAGGTCAGAAGGCAGAGTTATACAAAATGACAAAGAAAAGGAACAAAATGTGCTCTCAGGCCCTGAGCCCACCCAGAACAAATGCAGGAGACAATAGCATAGAAGAAATTGGAAATCACATATCTGAAATCTCTAAAATAATAGCATCTGAAGTAAAGAAACAACTGCAGAAAGGCATAAAGGAAATCAGATCAGCAATAATTTCTGAAGTAAAAAAAAGAAATAATACCTGTAACAAAAGAAGTACTAAGCACTTCTCAATAAGACACTGATAAAAAATAGAGGAGAATAGAAAAATGATGGGTCGGGTATGGTGGCTCATGCCTGTAATCCCAGCACTTGGGAGGCTAAGGCAGGAGGATCAGTGTGAGTTCGAGACCAGCCTGGGCTACAAAAGTGAGTTTAAGGCCAGCCTGAACTGCATAGTGAGACCCTGTCTCAAAAAGACAAAAGAAAGAAAGAAAGAAAGAAAGAAAGAAAGAAAGAAAGAAAGAAAGAAAGAAAGAAAGAAAGAAAGAAAGGAAAAATAATGGAATCCTTGAATTAGCAATATAGGAAGGTAATAGAATACATGAAGTAGATTCAAAGTGCTACACAGGAAATTAAAACCTCAATCACAGGGGCTGGGGTGATAGCTCTGTGGCACAAGTGCCTGCTTGGCAAGTGCAAGGTTGTGAGTTTGAACCCCAGTCTCAAAAAAAAAAAAAAAACCTCAATCACAAGCCGGCAAAACTGTTTCAATGGCAATGAAAATAGACTTTCAGACCTTAAAGACACCATTGCAGCTAGTGAAGTGGTAAGAAAAGATCTCTTAACAACTAGAATGCAAGAAAAAATAATTCAACATCTGCAAGAGGATGCCAAGATGAACAGCATAAGACTAATAGGCATCAGTGAGAAAGAAGGATTCTGTGCAAATGATATAAAAAGAATATGGACAGAAGTAATAGCAGAAAACTACCCAAATATGGGGAAACAAGTTGGCATTCAGGGAACTGAAGCATACAGAACTCCAGATAACATCAACCCAATTAAAACCACACCCAGACATATAATAATCAAGATCCCAAAAATCTGTTTCAGCACAGGAACAGTATACAAAAAGCCGCTAGAGAAAAGAAACAGATCACATTCAAAGGAAAACCCATTAGAATAACAGCAGATTTCTCTTTACAAATCATTAAGTCAATAAGAGCATGGAAGGCCGGGGAGATAGCTCAGTGGCATAGTGCCTGCATGGTAACTGCAAGGTTCTGAGTTTGATCACCAGTCCTGAAGAAAAAAAAAAGAAAAAAAAAAAGAAAAAAAAAAGAGCATGGAGCAAAGTACTACAAGTCTTACAAGAAAACAAATTCCAGCTCAGACTGCTATACCCTGTAAAACTTGCTTTCAAGTTCAGTGAAGAAGTAAAATACTTCCATGACAAAGAATTAAAGAATTTCATGCCGGGCGTGGTGGCTCACGCCTGTAATCCCAGCACTTGGGAGGCTGAGGCAGGAGGATTGCTGCGAGTTCGAGACCAGCCTGGGCTACAAAAGTGAGCTCAAAGCCAGCCTGAACTGCACAGTGAGACCCTGTCTCAAAAAGCCAAAAAAAAAAAAAAAGAATTTCATGATGACAAAGCCAGCCCTGCACAGTTTACTAAAAGATATTCTAGAGAGGGATCAAAATGACCATAACTCCATGAAGGAGAATGGAAAGAACCCACAAAATAGGGCAAACAAACATAGGAGAAAAGAGGTATGCAAAAGCAGTCTTTCAACTATTCTTTCGTATACAGCAGCAGACTTTGTCCATCAGCATATTCTACAAATGGACTTCTCCTGCACCCTATGTGTCATGATTCTAACTGGATCTACAGGGTGGAAATCAAGGAAATAGCAGTAGCTCAGTCCCACACGTGACACCTGGCCACCAGTAAGCATCATGGACACTGTCCACGTACATGATATACTAGAACTTTGTGCAATATCCTATCCCCAAACTGTTAGAAGCACTGGTCATATATTTGCCATTCCAGTATTTATATTGTTTTATTCTTAGTAATTCTTTACTACCATGGAAATTTTCTTAGTTGATACCTTTGTATATATTAACCTATTCAAACACTATGTGAATACTCTGAATTGATTACAGATTCATACATATAATACACAACATTGGGCCAGGGAGATAGCTCAGTAGAATAAGCACTTGCCTGGCAAGTGCAAGGGCCTGAGTTCAATCCCTGGTTCCGCAAAAAAAAAAAAAAAAAAATACACAACATTCTGGCCTCTAAGTTGGACTCATGGTTTGAATTTTGGAATATTGTTTTGAAATATTTAATTTTAATTAATTAATTTTTGAATATTATTTAATTATACTTTTTGTTTTATGATTCATTCTGTATCTCTAACTTACAATCTACTTGTAAGACATGGTATATTTTCTCCTAGTATTAGAAACTTTAAAAAGAAAAATATATATATATGTATACACAGGAGAATTAGGATAGATATACAGCTAGTTTGTCTTAGTTCATTGAAAATAAAAGTTTGTACTAATATTGTATAGACAAGATATCAGGTCTGCATCTTGTCCTCTGAATAACTACTATAAAGACAACAATATGCATGGTATAAATTTTTTTTTTTTCTTTTTGAGACAGGGTCTCGCTATGCAGTTCAGGCTGGCCTTGAGCTCACTTTTGTAGCCCAGGCTGGTCTCGAACTCACACTGATCCTCCTGTCTCAGCCTCCCGAGTGCTGGGATTACAGGCGTGCACCACCACGCCTGGGTTATGGTATAAATTATTGTAACCATCCTACTAACTTGCTTTGAAACTGTTTCATTGCTATTTTATCTTTTTTCTCATTAAAATGAATATATATATATATATATATATATATATATATATAAAACCAAGTTTTATTTTTATAGTTATTTGTTACTACAAGTACCT
Source organism: Myocastor coypus (assembly GCA_004027025.1). Lineage (NCBI taxonomy): Eukaryota > Metazoa > Chordata > Mammalia > Rodentia > Myocastoridae > Myocastor > Myocastor coypus. Next base: position 15,751 of record PVJA010013501.1, read on the forward strand.
CCAGTTTTCATTTTTAGTGATACATAGTTGTCTTTTAAAATAAGAAGTTTCAAATTTATTTTAAAAAGCTGATTTAAATAAAATACTAGCTGGGTGTGGTGGCTCACGCCTGTAATCCCAGCACTTGGGAGGCTGAGGCAGGAGGATTGGTGCAAGTTCAAGACCAGCCTGGGCTACAAAAGTGAGCTCAAGGCCAGCCTCAACTGCATAGGGAGACCCTGTCTCAAAAAGATTAAATAAATAAATAAATAAATATAAAAATAAAATACTAAGTAAATTAGCAGCAGTGATACAAACTTATGGTAAATGTGTGCGTGGCTTTCAAATGCCTGGGGTCTGGGAAACATTGACTTCAAAATTTGTTAAATTTTTACTGGTGGTAACTTTTTTTTTCTTGAACATGTCTTGCATTCTGTAATGAAAAGCACTGAAAAAAAAAATGGAAACACAATTTTGACCCTAGCTCTGTCAGCCTCTTAAAAAAATACTCGTCCCTTAGTAAAAAAAAAAAACATTTACTTTTCACAAGATCACAGTCCAAAAGGACAGCACTTTGATAAGGCGGGGCTCATGTGAAGGACCACCTAGTTGGTTAGTTACCTGAAAAGGAACAGGAAATGGAAATGCTGTACTTAACACAGGAAGAAGAGTTTCCCTTGGGTTATGATTTCTCACTCCCTTGTCAGTCGGCTCCAAGGAAACAGGGCAGGAGGGTGAAGTGGAAAAAAGCTGGTCACATCCTAGCAGCCAGGAAGCAGGGCATGGGGGGAAACGAGGGATGTGGAGGCTGGGGACCCAAGGGCCCCTCTCCATGATCTCCTCCCTCCAAACACACCCTACCTCCCTTTGCCATTACCGGTGATGCCATTAAATAATGACCTCACCAGTGAGTAATCTGATGAAGTTAGGGCCTTCCTGGTCCAACCCTCTATCCAGCAGTCTTTCAATCCAGTCACACTGACAAGAAAGATGAACCATCTCATGCAGCATGGCTGATCAAGGGTGTATGACGTGGTGCAGCCATCAGGGTTTGCAAGAGAATAGATTTAATATAGGACACATAAAGGATTATTTTATAATATTCACCCAAAAAGTCAAATGCAAAAGGGTTCAGGAGATCTGTCTGTATACTACAGATTCAAAGAATCTATCAGTGACCTGTGTGAGCCCAGCTAAAGACCAACAACCCAGGACAATATCCTCCCAGAGTCTAGCTGGAGGCTAAGAGCCCATGACCATGTTTCACACAAGTCTGTATCAAAGATCTGCTCTGCAAAGTCCCAAAGGTCAGTGGCAGAAGTTAGAAAGTCTGTGCCAGCTAGATGAAGAATCTGTGTCACTAGGCTGAGATCTGCACTGCAGCCAGGAAGTGACAGGGTAAGGGCCAGAGCTCCCCAATGAGAAACACAGCCATCCTCAGCCACAGAGAGGATCTGTGCTCCCCTGACAATGAAAATAGCTGAGTTCATATGAGGAAAGCCAGTGTGACATGTTCCTCCAGGAGAATCAACAGTGCACCATCTTGCCCTCCAATTCTCCTTTTATGGTGTTGGTGACAATCCTCAGCTGGGGCCCCCCACACCGAGAACCACGCTGGTTCAGTTTAACTGGGTGTTAATATTGCTGATTAGTTAATCCAATACAGTTGGCCTCCAGTTAAAGCTGCTGTCCTCAAATTGACACTATACAGATGCACAGCTTTAAAAAGAGAAAAAAATCAAAGCTGTTGCCTTACTGTGAGTCTCTCCCAGCAGCAGTTCTGAGGACCAGTCCGGCACCTGTTACCTGTTGTTCTAAAAGCTCACAATTGAGGGCTGGGGAGATGGCTTGGTGACGTAAGCACCCACCTGGCAAGTTTAAGGACCCGGATTCGATACCTGGTATTGCATGCCATGCTGGCCTCATGTCAAACCAGCCACTAAAACCAGGCATGGTGGCACACGCCTGTTAATCCCAGCAGTGGGGAGGCTGAGACAGGAGGATCACTGTAAGTCCAAGCTGCATAGCAAAGACTCACACTTAGTTCCATGCCTGTCAAGTTTTGTTCTTGCTCTTTGGTATGGAAGAAAGGATAGGGCTTTTGGGTTATAACAAGTTTGGGTTCAGACCTTTCCATTTTTGTGCTATGTGATCTTGGCTATTTATATTACCTTTTTTTTTTTTTTTTCTATCTGGAGATTGAACTCAGGACCTTGCACTTGTCTGGAAGGCACTTAAGCCACTAAGCTCTCTCCCCAGCCCATTACATAACCTTTCTGACTCTCATGCTATTTATCTGTGTGAGAAGAGTAGTTACACCCGACTCTAGCAGTTGCCATGGCAATTCAAGGCCAACTGATCTACCCTGAGCCTACAATAGAAGTCTGGAATGACTGTTGTGGGAGAGTAACAATGCCTGCGAATCAAATTCTTAATTCACTGTTTTCCACTTACTTGGTATTTAATTATATCAGTTATAATTGAGTTTGTTTTAAATTAACAGGACATTATAAATAAAGTACAAGTCTTTAAGGTTATTCTAAAAACCTATTTATTGGTGCATCTTAGGTATGCGTAATGATCACATTCATTATAAGGAACTTGTATCTCTATGAGATATAACTCGATTGTTTCCCCATTCTCTGCTCTCCTTCAGCCCACCCTTCTCCTTCTTTCTTACAAAAGCTTTGTTTCCAGATTTCCTTTATCATTTTGTTTTCTTTTCCCTTCCTTCCTTTTGCCCTTCCCACCTCCCTAGTTTTCCTTGTCATTTGAACATTCTTTTTCCTCTTCCACAATGTCTGTTACACATTTTGGTCCCTATTTACACTCTCAGTTTCTCACACCAGAGAAACTGCAGTATTGATACACATGACCAATTTATTTCACTTACCAACTATGGTCTCATGGTGCATCTATTTAGCTAGAAATGTCTCAAGATTATATGGCACAGCAGTACACCATTGTATAAAAAAACATATCTTAGGAGCTGGGGAGATGGCTCCGAGGCACAAGTGCCTGCTGGGCAAGTGCAAGGTCATAAGTTTGAACCCCAGTCCCACCAAAAAAAAAAAAAAAAAAAAAAAACATATCTTAGTACTGTAATTTATAAAGAAAAATAAAACACATCTTCTTTATGTATTCATTGGTTGATGGGCATTTGGGCTGTTTCCAAGATTTGCTTGTTACAACTGTGCTGCTATAAACCTGGGTGAAGCCCAAGTCCTTCTGTTCACTCCCCACAATCCTAGACCATGGCCTCCTTCCAAATACTGGATTTGTCAGATAGCTCCTAGAACTTTGGAAAACATAAAGAGTTGGGGGTGTAGCTCAGGGGTAGAGTGCTTGCTTAGCATTCAAGAGGCACTGGGTTCCATCCTTTGGACTGAAAAATATTGTGTGAATACATATATATTCAAATACTTTATATGAGATGTATTGTTTTATGGAGTTTTAAAGTGAACAGGTGATGTTTTTTACTGTGTATATCATTATGCAACTTTTCTTTATGCAGTAATGTGTTTTTAAGCTTACTCTTATTGCATGTAGTTGAGTTTACTTACTTTAGTTCCTCTATACTATTCAGCTGTAAAGATACACATAATTTATGGAGCTATTTTCCTACTGATAAACATTTAGACTCTTTTCCACTTTGAATGGATGTGCTACCAGGGATTGAGCCCAGGGCCATGTGCATGCCATGAAAATGCTCTACACTGAGCTATATTTCCAGACTCTACCTAGTTCCTTAATATCCCAAATAAAGGGGTAGCCAGTGCACTTTGGGCTGGTGGGCTGGTACTTCTGCATCTTAGGCTCTCCATTCTTGCTGCAGGCCTTGGTCCCTCTCTGTCACAGTTCTTCCACCTTAATTGTGGCACCCTCTCATCACTGAGCTCCTTTTCCATAGCAAGATCTCCAAGATCCTCCCAATGCACCCCTCGTTAGCCATCAGTTCATCCTGCACAAAAGCCAGCTCTGGTGAGGCAAGAATCTTCGGAAGTCACAGGAGAGAGGCTCAGGACTGGGGACAACAACAGCGTTAACAGAGGCCCTAAGGGGCTGGGGAGATAGCTCAGTAGAATAAGCGCTTGTCTGGCAAGTGCAAGGTCCTGAGTTCAATCCCCAGTACTGAAAGAAAAAAAAAAAAAAAAAAAAAAAAATATATATATATATATATATATATTAGCACAGAATCTCAGAGATGTGAAAATGACCTCCCTGGACAACTCCCCCCTACACACCCAAATACCCTTCCCCAGGAAGACCACCTAGGGCATGGCCCCCACCCCTAACCTACCTCTTTTTTCATTTCCTGCTCTGTGCAGGCTTAGTATGTGCTCTGCCATGAGCAACATCCGGCCTCCACTCCCACGGCGTCTCCTTAGACCCCCAGGAGTCTGTGTCTAGCTATTATTGCAGTACCTTGTACCCCTGATTTTTTTTTAATTTTATGTATTTGTTTCTTGTTTCAGAACCTTTGTTTGTTTATTCATTCATTTTTATGGCTGGCTCAGCCCACCCCAAAGGCAGGGCTGCTGGCGCAGCATGTGGTGCCGGGGATCAAACCGTGGTCCCTGAAGCCGCCCAAGCTTTCTCAAGCAGGCGCTTTAGACCATTGAGCCATCGCGCTGGGCCCCGTGTACCCCCGATTTTAATAGGCTATCTTCTCATCTGCTTTCCCTATGGCCTTGTAGGCTGGAAATGTGGCTCTGAATCCTCAGTGACCAACATGGGCTTGGTTTAAATACTGCTCTAGTGGAAGGTTGTTGGGTGGGAGCTGATGGGCAGGCAAACAGAGCAGCCCTGGCAGGTGGTCAGCTGTGTGAGGGCCAGTCTAGGTGTTGGTTTGGATTCCTGAGTTTGGCAACACTGGAAGTGGCAGGAGGAAGCCAGATTGAAGTCCTTAAATGGTTAGTGTCTCGATGGTACTGTTGCTATTTAAAGTCACTCCATTCCAACCCTAAAAAGCTTAAAATAATGATTTGTTACTTTTTTCTATTCCCAGGGATGACCAGACACAGCAGGTACCTTCTGTTCCACTGAATGTTTGCAGAGTCACCTATACATTCATCTGGAGGTGGGGTAGCACTGGAGCTTTCAAGATGCAGGTAGGAAAGTCCTGGCCCCTCTCCACAGGAGCAGCTTCCTGAACATCAGCCTTAAATTTCTGCTATGGCCCTGCCTTTCAGGTTCCTTCCCTTCCCTCCTCTTCTGCACAGCCCTGGCTGTACAGGAGTGGCTGGAGCAGCAGGGGCCTGTTGGTCCTCATTCTCCAGCATATTACCAGGACTTCTTTCAGTGGCTTAGGCCTCTAAGGCAGCAGGTGCTACCAGGCCTTTTAGATCCAGACCAGGAACTGGCATAGTGGAAAGTAAAAGCAAATTCCAAGGCCAATGACATTGCAGGCAGGAGAAATGGTGCCACCTGTTGACAGGAAGAGCACAAGGCATGTCCACGGGTGGGAAGGATTGGTGGCCCTCCATGGAAGCAAGCTTGCAGTTGGGGAAATTCAGGTGCTTCTCTTCCAACTGCCAGCCGTCATAGTCAAACACTTCTTTTCCATGTCCCAACCATTAGAGTCTCTTTTATCTTGGTCTTAGGTGGAGAGCCAGTTGGGGATGGAGTTGGAGGGTACTGGTGGTTAGTGATGCCTGTGGGAGTTGCCCAGTATCTGTAGAGTGTCTTAGCTACTTGTCTCCGTTGCTGAGACAAAATACCCAACATCCAAAGTTAAGGGAAGAAAGATTTAGCTCACAGGGTGTGGCAGTTTCAGTTGACAATCATCTGGCTCCAAGGCAGGGTGGCACATGGCAGAGGGGCAACAGTTCAAGGCAGCAGAAGGTAGCAAAAGCAGCAAGGCCAAAAGGGGGAGAACAAGCCTCTCTCTCTCCCTTATACTGTATGCAGGCTACTTTCCCTAGGGCAGGTGTATTGCTCATACCATCGCTGTGCCCTCCTCTGGCACAGGAAGAAAATGTTTATAAAGTGAGGACCCTGGCCCCCTGCTGAGTCATCCAGTTAGACTTCTGAACTTCTCAGGTTGACAAAATGAACAACATCCTAGAGTGTAAGGGCATGTCCTCTACACTCCAGGAAGTAGAACTGCTGAGTTACTTATGTCATCTTCTAAGCTTTTCAAGTTGACACGATGTCAGTCATTATATAGGGAAATATCCAGAATAATCAAGATATGCCAAGGTCTTCTAACCTGTCTAAGAGATCACAGGTCTCACTCCCAAGGGATGGCCTGGGCCCCAAACCCCTGGAATCACTACTGAGCCCACCCCATTTCCACCTAAGAACAAGAAATTTTTTTTCAATTACCCCCAGTCATTGAACAAGGATGTCTCTCCAGTCTCTCCTGATAAATGTTTGAACAGTGGTTTGTAATTTTTCTTACTGTCCACAACAGAGATTAATTGCTATTTTACATTTCACTCAACTTCTATGAGTTTAGGATTTACTCCCTCAGTGATAACACTGACACTGGACTTGAATAAAACATTATAACCTAGACAAACTCATTAAATTCTTGAAGGTGAGTGGACAGAAGAGAGGGAGAACCGGCCCTCATTTTGCAGCGTTGTGGCATCTGTCGAACTCCATCAGGCGAGTGTCAAGTAGGTTGAGGGTTGGGACCTGCAAGACAATGAAGGACAGAACCACTTGAAGCAGAATCTTGTTTAGTCCTGCTAGGCCCTGGGCCACCAGAACTAACCCTTTCCCAGAGCCAGTCTATCTCCAAACTGGCTTTTGATCCCCTCACAACATTCACAACCCAAGTAACATGCAGTTTACTCTGACCCAAATAGTACTCTATTTCCCAGTTGGTCCCCATCCTGCCTTATTACTTCATACTTTTTAAATTTTTTTAAGAATTTTTAAATTTTATTTATATTTTTTCTTGTTTCAGAACCTTTGTTTATTCACTCATTTTTATGGCTGGCTCAACCTGCCCCTGCCCCTAGGGCAGGGCTGGCACAGCACGTGGTGCTGGGGATCGAACCGTGGTCCCTGAAGCCACCCAAGCTTTCCCAAGCAGGCACTTTAGACCACTGAGCCATCCCGCTGGGCCCCTACTTCATACTTTTAGTGTCTAATTTTATTCTTGGATTTAACACTCAGCCCTGCTGAGAGTGAAGCTTTCTTCTGTGTAAATAAGAGATGTTACGACCACCAGCATGTTCACCATCACCACTGTAAAAAATGTCATGCTGTCTCATGGGCTGGACCCAGCTTTTGGGATTTCCTTCACCACTTTGAGGTGAAGGCCCATCTGGGATTGCAGCGCCTTATCCAGCAAGAATCCTGGTGCCTGACCCACACCTCTCTGACCCCAGCCCCAAAAGTCTAAGAAATTCTATAGGAAGAACTAAAGAAATAGAGGGTGAGATTTCAGAAATACAGTTTATGATCCTGAAAGACTTCCAAGGCTGAGGTCTTCTTTTCAGGGGTCTGATCTTAATCTTTGGTGTAAGCTCTTTGAGAGTAGTCAAATAACACGTCCAAGGCAATGGCTAGAGATAAAAAATAAAACCATTGGTTTTTAGCACTGATCATTAGTCCTGGTTTCTGCTGTTTTCCCCATGGATCTTGATGACCTGTGTTGCAGGGGCTTTGGTCAGGATCATGCCAACCAACTGAAAAGGTTGTGACCATGTTTCATCTCTGAATAAAAAAGCACTGGGGCTCCATTCCTCCTAGGTAGCTCCTAGTCTGCAGGCAAATGTGCCCAACTCTTCCCAGCTGTAGCTCTTTATGCCATGGATTTATTTTGAGGGGCACATTTGTGATGTCACAAAATGTCTTCGGGAGCAGATTTCCTCAGAGCAGAAGACTTGCTCACCTCCTAACTGCATATTTCAGAGAGAAGATTCTGAAAGGTAAACACAGTCTGCTACACCTGGGCACAGACCTAGCTAAATTAAGTTCTAGAACACCTGCTCCCTACTTTATAAGACAACTTGGAGAGTGTAGGGAAGAGAGATTGGGCAATGCTCACAGGGACCAGAGCTAGAGCCTCAGGACCTCAAACCTTGTTTCTCTCTCGGAGTCCACGTCTTTCTCCGTCTGCTCCCTCCCTGTTTCCCCTGCCCATACCATAACGCTATGTTCACATTCACCTGCACATCACCTCAAATCAGACCTTGGCACAAGGATCTAAACGCAAGTCTTCCATATGGGAGGGGATCCCAAGCATCACTGGCGAGGATATAGGAAAAAGATCCTGGGAAAGAGGGGTGCTTGATAAATCCAGGTACCAAGGTGGACAGGGAGAATCCAACCCCCATCCCTAGTGGACTCTGGAGACATCATGAAAATAGGTCAGTTACCCCAGCCCAGAGCAAGGGAGCTGCAAAATGTACCCCACCAGCCATCACTGGGGGGCTGTTCCCTGGGCATAAATCCTCTGGTGCTCTGGCTCCCTACATATAGTCCGATGTATCCCTAGCAGAAGGTGTCCAGGTAAAAGATGTCAGGTGAAAGGTGCCAGGCCCCACCTATGTGCAGTGATGTCTTCAGAGTATGGAGCTGAGCCCTCACCAACAGGGGAGTGCTAGCCAAGCCAGTGCTCCCTGGCCCTAGCCAGCCCAATGCTATCTGAATGTTTATCGCAAGCACTATTTACTTTGGAAATTGTGTCATTCCAACATTTGTGTTGAAAAAAAAAATTTTGTGTTGAAAGTCCTGACCTCCAGTACCTCAGAATGTGACTACACTAGAAGATAGGGCCCTGTGCGTGCGTGCGTGCGTGTGTGGTGTTTTTAATTTGATACAGTGCGTGTGTGTGTGGTGTTTTTAATTTGATACTGGGTCTCACTGTCCCCAGCACTGGGATTATAGGAGTGTACCACCATGATCCATTTTGTAGCCCAGCATGGTGCACCCTGGGTTCTGGGGCCAGCATGGCATGTGGGTACCAGGGATTGAACCCAGGTCTTTATGCTTTTCAGACAGGTGCTTAGATTGCCGAGCTAACTCTGCAGCCTGTGTATTTGTTTTTTCTGAGACAGGATCTTGGTATAATCCAGGCTGACCAAAAAATTTCAGAAAATCTTCCTTTCTCAGTCTCATGAGTGTGGGGACTGCAGGCATGAACCATCACACCTGGCCTGGACATAGGGCCTCTAGAGAGGTGAATAACTTAAAATGAGACTGTACAGAACTCTGATCCAATCGGATTGGTGTATTTATAGGAGGAAATTTAGATACACAAAGAGATGCCAAGGATCTCAAGCTCAAAGGGAAGGTCACGTGAGGACACAACGAAAAGCTAGAGAAGCCTCAGGGGAAGCCAACTCCACAACAACCCCTTCCTCTTTTTCTTTTTTTGAGACAGGGTCTCACTATGCAGTTCAGGCTGGCCTCAAACTTATTGCAATCCTCCTGCCTCAGCCTCCCAAATGCTGGTATTATGGTTATATGCCACCCTAGCCTATATCCCTTGATTTTAGACCTCTGGACTTCAGAGTTATGAAAAGTCCTGCCTTTAAAGCCATCTATTGATCTAAACTGATTTGATGATGAAAATATGTAATGCAAGCATTGTTAAATTTTTCTTGTTTTGAAATTCTGTACTATATGTACTCTTACTTGTTACTGTTTTTTCTATTTTTTTAAGTATTTATATTTTATTTTATTTTTTTCTTGTTTCAGAACTTTTGTTTGTTTATTTATTTATTTTTATGGCCAGCTCAGCCTGCCCTGAGGGCAGGGCTGGCGCAGCATGTGGTGCCGGGAATTGAACCACAGTCCCTGCAGCTGCCCAAGCTTTCCTAAGCAGGTGCTTTAGACCACTGAGCCATCCTGCCAGGCCCCTGTTTTTTCTATTTTTGTTTCTGCTATTTTTGCTCCTTAAAATAAAATTAAATCTAGGAAGAAAGAAAGAAAGAAAGAAAGAAAGAAAGAAAGAAAGAAAGAAAGAAAGAAAGAAAGAAAGAAAGCCATCTCACCTCTGGCCCTGGGTCATGGCCAACCTAGTGAATTGATACATCTCTGCTGATTCCATTTCTCCATCCCGAGAGTTGCTTGCAATAGGCTCATCGTTTCGAGGCAGGACACAGGTCAGAGGAGCTGAGCCATCTTTGGATCAAGTGTCACTTGAGTCCATCAGGTGTTGGGAGCGGCATGGGGCTGAGGGAGGACACATCCCTGGAAGGGAGAGAAAGACCACCCCCCATGTGTCATGTATCTGTCTTACTGATCTGGGGTGGTCCGCCTGAGCCCACAGAAATCTACCTGCTTGTCACTGGGGCCCTTCCCAAGCCAGTGTCTTTGCTCTGGCGCTGGATCAGCTAGAGAAGTAAATCACCACGCTGAACTTGCAGGCACCAACCGCAGGAACTCACGCCTGGGACTGCTCATGGCTGCTTTCCTGTCTCTGAGAGTGTGACAAGGAGAGCTCCTGTCCACTGGGGCTGAATTAAAGGATGAGAGGGGCACAGCTCGCCTTGTCTGGAACCCAGCAGGAGATGAAGCTGACAGTTAATTAGGTTAATTAGGAAACCATGCCTTAAAATGGAATGCCGCTTTCATGAGCTTTTAAAGCCTATCAAAATGTTTGCCAAGCTTTGTGGCTGGTAATTAACAATCTTGTAAAAATATACAAGGAAACAAGCAAATATGAGGGAACTGGCGCATGTAGCAGCTGCCAGGCGCACAGAACCTGGTTCTGGCTTCAGATCACCAGGTTTGAGCTCCAGCTCCGCCTCGGCCTGCTGTGACCTCGGTCGGACAGGACCTATACATCTCTGGTTTCCACATTCTCATCTATCCCATGAAAAGGCCTCTCCTCTTCCTGTACCTCAGAGTTTGGTCCATTACTAGGTGCCACTGCCCTGAGGTCTCTTCAGCCATCAGAGTTTATGTGTTTGCAGCATCTGTGCAAATGGACATGACTTTTGTGGCCAAAGCTCTATTCACCCTACTTTGGTAACAAGTTTTTCCCTTGGGAAATGCCTTCCTCACAGTTCTCAGTCTCTGTACTTTAGAAAGCGTTTGCCGCCAATTGCTGCTAAAGGGGTGAGCACGTGTCTCCTCTGTAGTCAATCAGAGCAGCTCCAAGATGATCACGTGACCCAGTCTGAGCCAGGTCTCCCCACTCACTTACAGTGACATGATTTTTTTTTTAAGAGAATTTGATTGTTTATTTATTTATTTTTATGGCTGGCTCAGCCTGCCTGAGGGAAGGGCTGGCACAGCATGTGGTGCCCGGGATCGAACCTCCGTCCCTGCAGCCGCCTGCAGGCACTTCAGACCACTGTGCCATCCTGCCGGGCCCCAGCAGTGAGATGATTTAGATTTGGCGGCAGCCATTTTGGCACAAAATGGGGTATAATCAAAGCATGGAGCAAGGTTGGGCCCAACGACAGAGGATGGCATACCACCGTTTGGACCCCTGAGTCTACCAATGTCTTAAATTACCTTTTAGGTTTTTTCCATCTTTTTCCTTTGGGTATTAGTGCTTATTGATTTTTACAAAGCATTGGATTTCAATCTATATATTATGACTGTATCTTTCCCTTCCTTCTCATACCCTCCCTTACACCTTCCTTTCACTCCCCCTTCTTCCGAGTACTAATAGGTTCCCTTTTACGGTCATGCCATCTTTTTAAAATCCCACATATAAGGAGATCACGCAACATTTATCTTTCTAAATCCGGCTTATTTTTCTCAACATGATGTTCTCTAGATGTATCCATTTTCCTGCAAATGACAGTTTTTGTCCTTCTTTATGGCTGACTAATACCCCATGGTGTACGCACACTATATCTTCCTTGTCCATTTAGCTGTTGATGGGCCCCTGGCTGGGTCCACGTCTTGGCTGTTGTGAGTTGTGCCACAATAAACAGGCTTGCTAGTGTCCCTAAATCTGCTGATGCTAGTTCCTTCAGGTGCACACCAGTTAGCAGCAGGGCTGGACCAAATGGTAGCTCTATTTTTAGTTTTTTTGAGAAACCTCCATACTGGTTTCCAGAGTGGCTGTAGAGTGGTCCCTCACTTATTGTGGAGATTATAACCAGAGACCCCCGTGATAAGTGAAAATCAGCGAGGTAGCGATGCTATATTTATTTGACTATTTATGTATAGTTTAAGGCTTTATAAAGACTTCCCACACTCCTGCCGGGCCCTAGAATTCCTTTTGAATTTTGGGGAACTAAAGAATAAAGAGGCTGGGTGTGGTGGCACCGGCTGTATTCCAAGCATTCTGGGATGCTGTGGCAGGACGATCACAAATGCAAGCTCACTCCAGACAATTTAGCAAGACTCTGTCTCAAAAATGTAAAAAGACATGGAGAGAGGCTGGTGAGCTAACTCAGTGGACTAAAACATCTGCTTCGGCAAGCTTAGGCAAGCTCAGGGACCAGGGTTAGATCCCTGGTGTCACATGCCTTGTTGGGCCTGCCCTCAGGGCAGGCTGAGTGGGCCAGAGTCCAGGTTTAGTGGTGCACATCTGTAATTCCAGCACTGAGGAAGCTGAAAGCAGGAAGACCACCATAAGTCTGAGCTGTGCCGTGAGATCCTGCAACAACCAAATGCATTAAAAAAAAAAAAAAAAAAAAAAAGGCCTGAGGTCACAGCTAGACAGCTAGATGCAAAGGCCATACACAGTTCTGTGCACACACAGAACTCATGCCTTATTTTTATCTGGAATTTGTCTTATTAGAACATGCTTGCAGTATATAACAGTTACATCCATCATGGGAAATTGGCATAAAAATTTGTCTCTCATAGTAGGAGATGAACATCTATTACTTTGTCTCTCAGCATTCCTTCACCCTCGTTTTTTTTTTTTTTTTTTTTTTGGTGGGACCAGGGTTCGAACTCACGACCTTGCACTTGCCCAGCAGGCACTTGTGCCTCGGAGCTATCTCCCCAGCCCCTCACCCTCGTTTTTGATAGCAGTGCTCAAACAGGTCTCTGGGAAGCCACCTTCTTGTTTCTGTAACTTCTGGAAATGTCTTCAGCTGCCTGTTGTCACACCAGGGCTGTTTCCTACAGCAGTGGTTTGTGCACCACACACCTCCAGGAAGCACGTATCACACTGACCAATATGGGATGGTGTTTGCCGGCAGTATGGCCCCCAGTGACCCTGTGGCACACCACATAAGCCACTAACCCAGTTTGCATAAAAGTGGCCCCTGGTTGCTGTGGCTCTTCCAAGAGATACAGCCCAGGGTCGGACTGGATCAAACCTGCTATGAGTCAGTGGTACAAGAAGCATTCAGTGAACATTGTCTGTTTCATACACTAGCTTTGGCACCATTCCATTACATCTTGGCAATATGCTGTTGACTTTGTGGTTCTGCTATGGCACTGCTGTCAACAAGGTTCATTACACTATCGAATGCCTCCATGAGAACTCTCATGAAAAATATCCAGATGGCAATGAGGTGCCCTGACTAATTGGCAAGGTATAATGAGAATTATATAATCAACTGACCCACCACCACCAGCAGCTACCTTTTTGGTTTTTGCAGTGCTGAAAATTGAAGCCAGCTTGCACATGCCAAGCCTGCCTCATAGCACCAAGATACATCGCTAGCTCTATTTATTTTGAGACAGAGTCACACTAAATGCCCAAGAGTGAGACCTGCAGTTTGTGATCCTCCTGCCTCCACCTGCAAGTATCTGAGATTACAGGCATGTGCCACCACACTGAGGTGGGCTTCCTCTTTTGCTTTCACTATCAAGGACTCAAAGGTAAATGAAACAGTCTTGTCAAGATCATCAGTAACATCTGTGTTGCTGAATCCAATGAGTCAGCCTGTTCTCGCCTTCTTTGGTCCATCAGCAGCACCTGATGTAGATAACCATGCTGCCCTCACTAAACTCTCCATGTGATTACCAAGACCCTCTTCTTTCTTGGTTATATCTCACTGGCCACTTCTTAATCTTCTTTGTTGATTTTTGCCTCAACTCTCTAAACTCTAAACATAGGAAGTTCTGAGCACTTAACCCTCTCCCGTGTTGTTACCTCTGTCGTCTGTCCCCACTGGCTATCTCTCAGCCTGGTGGTCTTTAAATGCATCTCTTCGATGTCGACGCTGGAGTCTGTATTCCCAGCCTGCACCTCGCTCCTGAGCTCTGGACCCATATATCCAATGGCTGATTTGATCTTCCTTCTTAGACATTCAACAGGCATCTCAAACTACGCACTTCTAGGATTTGACTCTTCATCACTAAATCTTGTATTGGTCAGGGTTTTACTAGAGGAACAGATATAACAGAAGATTTACAAGTGTATAAGAAACTACAAGATTGGTTTATGATGGCCAGCTGCAGAGTTGTTCCTCATTTCCCTTCTATATCCTTTAAGTGATGTGCCACCCTAGGGTTTTAGTGGTCGGCATGGTGGCACAGTATGTGTGCTGGGGATCAAACCTGGGTCTTTGAACTTGCAAGGCAGTTACTTAGACCACTGAGCTATCCTCAAAATAAATTTAAAAAAAATTTTTTTTTTTAAAGGCTGAAAGTTGTAGAGCAGTTGCCTTGCAACCCTGGGTTCAACCCCAGTTCTGAAGAAGGAGAAAAAAACAGTAACTCTCACCACTGCTCAGTAGTGCCATTCAGGGAAAAGGCCTTTGACACGTGAATCTTTAGAGGGCACTTAAGACCCAAAGGCTAGCCAGACAGTCATAGAATTATGAGACCACGGATGTTCTGCCCCTGTTACCTCTACAATCTCTGCCACCACATTCAGTGACTTCCTCCCATGCAGAGATGGTGGCTGGAAGCCAGAAAGGAAAAAGAATGGAAAGAGAAGAGATGGGAGGGATCTGGGAAGAGGCTGGAAGATAACAAATGCAAGTGTGTATGTGGTCCTGGGCTGCCAGAGAGCAAGGAAAGAAGCCAGAGGAAGGAGGCTGTAGGAGAGGGACAGTCTTCAGGAGGAATGCTTCCTCACCCATGGCTCACAAGGCCAAACATCCCCTCTTTAATTCCCCTTTCAGGCTGTTAAAATTTTTAAACCTTTTCAAATGATGAGCAATTTGTCAGGGTAACAGCATTTTGGCAGCCAAGCTGGGAAAGGAGAAAAAATATTAGCATCTTTTGACTGGTCATTTTTTTTTCCCCCTTTTCAGCCTAAGCAGGCCAGAGCCAGTATCCATTATTAATAGATGCATGTTTTATTGAAGGTATAAAGACCAAAGATTTGTAACTTTAATAATCCAGATTCTTATTTTAAATTCTCCAACATCATTATTTATTGATTGGCTGGGGATGTTTTTTTGGCAATAGCCAATCTGCCAATTCCTAGAGGGGAAATAGAAGAGGTGGAATTAGAGGAGTGATTGTGGATGCTGACTTATCCTGAGGCGTACAACAAACCTTCCACAAAATCAGCACCCTTTCTTTCCAGGCTTGGGATGAACTGAGGCACAGTGCCTCCAACCAAGGAGCCACTAAAGTAAACAATTATGCGAGCAATGCGATAATCTGGGTGTGCATGGAGGAGCCGCGTTGAGAGGTCCAGGGTTCGCACAAGTGTCCCTCAGAGGCCCAGGCTGTGCTAGTGGGAAGGGGTGGAGCCTTTAATGGGCGTGGCTTCGTAGGCAGCTTTAGCCCGCTGGCATGAGCCCTGGCAGAGAGAGATGGGACCCCAGCCTCTTCCTGTCTTTTACACCCAGCTCTAAGTAATGAATGGCTTCCCCAACCCCATGCTCCAGCCATGATGTACTATGCCACTGCAAGCTCAAAACAGAGGGGCCAGTTGGTCACTGATTAAACCCTGCAGAACTGTAAGCCAAAATATTACTTTTGCAGGACTGAGGAGATAGCTCGGCAGCTTAAGCGCCTGCATGGCAAGCACCCCAAAACCCAGCACTAGGGAGGCTGAGACAGGAGGATCACTATGAGTCCAAGCTGCACTGAAAAACCTTGTATCTAAAATACAAATAAATGAGATAAAATTTTAAAAATATTACTTTTGTATGATGATGAAAATATGTAATATAACCATTATTAAATTCAAACAATAAAAATATTAAATTTAAAAAAATATTACTGTATTAGTTACTTTTTGCTCGTTGCTGGGACAAATACCCGACACTCGAAATGAAGGAAGGAAAGGTTTATTTAGCTCACAGTTCGTGGAGGTTTCAGTCCATATTCGGTTGGCCCAAGGCTGAGTGGAGCAGGGCGGAGAGCATCCAGTTCATGGCGGCAGAACAGCAGCAAAATGGCGGCAGAGGCAGCCAACCAACACGGCAGCAGAGCAGCAGCAA
>PVJA010013501.1:32061-49432 GCA_004027025.1 Myocastor coypus
CTTTATATTACATTCAGGCTCTCCGCCTTAGCTCCCGCCCTAGGTTACACCCATAATCCCAGAAGTACTTCCACCCATAATCCCATCAGTACTAAAACCTATAATCCCAGGGATCATGGATCAAGTCTCAAACTCTAGAAGTCCCCGCCCAGTGACTCCATGAGGCTTTGGGGGGACAACTAGACATAAACCATAACAATTACTTTTGTAAAAGTTGCATTCCAGGCATTTGTTATAGTAACAGAAAACTCTCTGACAGAAGTAGTAAAAAGATTTTCTCTAGAATTAGGAAGATTTACATCTCAGGATCACAACCTACTAGCTGTGTGATATTGTGCATGAGACATTTCTTTGAGCCTCAGTTTTCTCCTCTGTAAAATGGGGAGATTACAAGGTTATAATGAAATGAACTGAGCTATGGAAGCCTGTAGCTTGTTTGTCACAGTGCCTTGTAGGTAGTAAGCCTACCCTTATTAAATTGTCACTGATAGCCAGACATGGTGGTGCACACCTGTAATCCCAGCACTTGGGAGGCTGAGGCAGGAGGATCACTGCGAGTTCGAGACCAGCCTGGGCTACAAAAGTGAGCTGAAGGCCAGCCTGAACTGCATAGTGAGACCCTGTTAAAAAAAATTGTCACTGAGGTGGCAGTGGTGAATCTTCTTGGAGGTCAGGTGTAGTGGCACACACCTCGCAGCACTTGGGAGGCTGAGGCAGGAGAATTGCTGAAAGTTTGAAGCCAGCCTGTTCAAGGACAGCCAGACTATTCAGTGAGACCCTATGTAAAAAATAAATAAATAAATAAATAAATGAAAAGAAAAAACTTGGAAGAGAGAAGTTAAGTTTTGTGGGAGTGGGGCTGGGGAGATAGCTCAGTAGAATAAGAGCTTGCCTGGCAAATGCAAGGACCTGAGTTCAATCCCTGGTTCAAAGGAAAGAAAGAAAGAAAGAAAGAAAGAAAGAAAGAAAGAAAGAAAGAAAGAAAGAAAGAAAGAAAGAAAGAAAGAAAGAAAGAAAGAAAGAAAAGAAAAGAAAAGTTTTGCGGAGGAGCACACCTTTGAGCTAGCTCCTGAAGTATGATTAGAATAGATTAGGTGGGCTGGGGAGATAGCTCAGGGGCTTGAGTGCCTGCCTGGAGAGTACAAGGTCCTGAGTTTGATCCCTGGTTCCACAAAAAAAAAAAAAAAAAAAAAGAAAAGAATAGATTAGGTCAAAGGTGGGGGCTGTGGGTGTGGTGGCATGGTAGAAGCCTTGTCTAACATGAATGAGGTCCTGGGTTTGATCCCCAGCACCCCAAGTCTTTCAGCAGAAGGACAACTTGAGGAAAGGACATTCCAGGCAGAGAAAAGAGCCAGGAAAATCTGTTTGGTGAGCAAGCACGAGCCGCGTGCTTGGGATAAGCTGCAGAGCTTGGTGGGACTGGAGCAGGTAGGGCAGGAGCCAACAACAGGAACAGCCCACCAGAGGCCAGGCAGGTGGTCTGGTTTAGCCCTGGAGTGATGCCAGCCTGGGGAAGTCCCTTTGTTTCTCTAATGGTGGTTAAAAAGCAGAGAGTGCTAGGAACTGTAGCTGGGGCAGAGTGCTCACCGCCGCAGGTAACCCCCAGCACTACACACAAAATTTCACTACCTGGTGTGGTGAAGTTTACCATCCCAGTTTTTCCAAGTGTGTGTTTCACCCAGGTTGACTCCACTGCGTGGTGCAGCAGGTCTGGAATTTTCTCATCTTGCAAAGCTGAAAGTACACCAGTTGAAGAACTCCACATTTCCTCAGCCCTATTTCTGTATGTCCAACAGTTTTGATCCCTTAGGTGGGAGGAGTCATAGCAGTGTTTTGTCTTTTCTGACTGCCCTATGTCACTTAGCGTTAACGTCCTCAGAGTCCAATCATGTCATCCAACACTGAAGACATGTTTTCTTTTCTAAAGGTTGAATGATGCAGCACTGTCCCTTGGTCCTCTAAACTGTGTAAGGCTGTAAGCAAGGACAGGAACCAGTGCGGTCCCCTACTTACAACAATCTGATGGGAGAGGGTGGGAAGGGGGCCTAATACTGAGCAGAGGGGTAAAAAGGGCAGCAGGGACCCAGGCACCAGCACAGTTGTCCAGGGGCAGGATGACTGTGGCCGAGGGCTTGGGTGCAAGAGACATTCTAGAGACAGGATTGGCAGGGTCTTTTCTTTTTTCTTTTTTAAAAATTTTTTGGTGGTACCAGGGATTGAACTCAGGGCCTTGCACTTGCTAGGCAAACACTTATTCCACTAAACTATCTCCCCAGCCCCAGGATTGGCAGAATCTTGTCATAAGCAGCTGAGTTAGAAAGAAATATTATAGGCAGTCAGATAGGGCTAAGCCCTTGTTATTGTTTGTATCTAGTTGTCCCCCCAACGCCTCATGTAAATCATGGGGCTAATGTTGCTAGAGGAGCAGTGAGTGGCTGGAGGGGTGTGGTCAGAGGATCAGGGCAGAGCTCGAGGGGTGGGGCCAGAGAGGTGTAAACCTTTAAACTGACAGGATGTGCTGCCAGAATGCCCCACCACCACCATACCAAGCCTGTTGGCCTCCCTTGGAGGTATGGACAGATCATCCTCGAGGACAGTACCTCGAGGTCTTGCTATATAATCCAGGCTGCTTTAAACTATAAAACGTCTAGTAGCTGTGAGCTAAATAAACTTTTCCTTCCCTAAGCTTGTGTGTCAGGTATTTGTCTCAGCAATGAGAAAAGAGCAACTAAGAAAGAATTTGGTTCCAGGAGTGGGGTTGTTCCTGTGGCTAAACCTGACCATGTGGATTACAAGCTTTTGGGAATGGCTTATGGGAAGAGATAGGAAAGGTTTGGAGATGTTGCCCACAAGAGAAGTACTAGAAGACCTTTGACCTTTCTGTAGGGGAGATTCTCGTAAGAGCTCAGACCAAAAGGCTGATAGGAAGTCTAACTGTAATGACCAGGCTGGAGAGGTTTCTGCTGGGAAGAAGGACTACATTGGTTGTTGGACTCCAGATCATTTGTGTTTTGGCATGGCAGAAAGTTTGGCTGAATTTTGTCCATGTCCAGAGACTGCATGAGACTGAGATTTAAGATGGCGCACTAATCTTTCAAAGGAAATCTCAAAGCAGTCGAATATTGGGGCAGGGGTGTGCTTATTGCTGGGGGCTCTTAGTCAAATATATGTTGAGAATGAAGAGCAAAGAGCCCAGCAGAATGATTTAAAATGTTGTGAGTTTGGCCAGAAAGAAGGCACCAGAAAGACTGTGGACCTCAAGGATAGAGCTGAGATGTCCATTGCCCAGAAGGAATAGGAGAATAGAAAAGATGTCCTGAGGGCATCACAGGAGGTGACAGGTTCTTGCCCTTTGCAGCCCCAGAATCTCAAGGGTGAGGGACTTTGTTTTGAGGAGAAAACCGCAAAGCCTCATGTTCAAAAATGGAGGGGGTGGCCACACCAGGTTCCAGAATGGAGGCAGTGGCCATATCAGATTACAGAATGGCACTGGCATAGAGAATTTGTTCCTTGGAATCAAGGTCAAAGTGCTCAGAAATCCAGACACTCAACCCCTACAGCTAAGGGAGAGGAAGGCCTGTCTACTACTCCAACTGGCAGCAGACCTTGGCATCATCTACGTGGTATTAGTTTTAGGTGCATGATAAATGCATGAATTCTGAGGTTAAGAAGGCTTCCACCTTGCCGGGCGTGGTGGCAGACGCCTGTAATCCCAGCACTTGGGAGGCTGAAGCAGGAGAATCGGTGTGAGTTTGAGACCAGCCTGGGCTACAAAAGTAAGCTCAAGGGCAGCCTGAACTCATAGCAAGACCCTGTCTCAAACAGACAAAATAAGAAGAAGAAGAAGAAGAAGAAGAAGAAGAAGAAGAAGAAGAAGAAGAAGAAGAAGAAGAAGAAGAAGAAGAAGAAGAAGAAGAAGAAGAAGAAGAAGAAGGCTTCCACCTTGATTTCAGAAGAAGGCATGGGAGGCCAGGCAGTGTGCCCCAGGGAGGGCACTGTGTAAACCTGGGGAGTGAGAAGCCTACTCCATGGAAGCCCCAGAAGTTTGGAAAAGTCAGAAACGTGGATCATCTAAGAAAAACTGCAAGGAGGGAGCAAAGCCTGCCTAAGAGAGAAGCTGTGGGAACTACCACCAAGAGTGCCATGGGGTGGAGCCACATGGAGCTCACTATTTGCCACAGATTGCTTCGGATATTCCACATGGAACTATAAGACTTAATGTTTGCCCTGCTGGATTTTGGACTTGCTTTGGCCCCCATGGTTTGTATCCTCCTGTGTATATCTTTTGGAATGGCAATGTTTATCTTCTGCCTTTGAATGTTTAATGTATTTTATTTCACATTTCTATAGGGGCTCACAGTTGCAAGTTTGCCTTGGATCTTGGAGGAAACTTGGGACTTGGACTTTCCAGCAATGCTGAACCCATTGGGACTTTGGCAACTCAGAGATGAACTAAAATGCCTTTTGCAGAAAGAGATGTGCATGAGACTTTAGGGGTCAAGGGGCAGAATGTCATGGTTTGTATCTAGTTGTCTCCCAAAAGCCTCATGTAAATCATGGGCCTGTCAAGTGTGCCTCTCAAGGGGCGGGCCTGGAGGACTAGGGTGGGGCTTAAGAGGTGGGGCCAGAGAGATGTGAACCATTAAACTGACAGCATGTGCCTTCCCTACACCCCCCTCCCCCAGGCCTGGAAGCCTCTTTTGGAGGTATAAAACAGATCATCCTGGACATGGCAGCACCCTAGCCTCTCCTCTAGACCCTAAAGAGTGGGGGCAGTATCTTGAAACCTCCAGTAACTGTGAACTAAATAAGCCTTTCCTTCTCTAAGCTTGTGTGTTGAGTATTTGTCCCAGCAACAAGAGCAGAGTAACTAAGACAGCCCTCAAGGAGAAAATATGGAAGACAAGGTGACTTTGCAACTTTGAAAGAAACAGATACTCCCACTGTGGGCCAGACCTGAAGACAAAAGAATAGACAAGGCCGTAAGATAGCTCAGCAGACTAAGCACCTGCTTAGGCAAGTGCAGGGACAGGGGGTTGGTCCCCAGCGCCACATGCCACACCAGCCCTGCCCCCATGTGCCCCGAGTCAGCCACAGAGACCAAGCATCATAGCACATGTAATCCCAACACTGGGGAGACTGAAAAAAGGAGGATCACTATGAGTCGAGGTGCACAGTAGACCCTGTACCACATACACAAATAGAGAGAGAGAGAGAGAGAGAGGAGGGAGAATAAATGCAGCCATATACTTCCTTAGGGATGCTCATCAGGGACTGATATTCTAAAGTGTTATCAACCACCTTGAAAGGACCCAAAGAGTCCCCATCCACCCAGCCCCCAACAGGAAGAGACCCCATCCATATCTTTGTCTGCTTGCTATGTGGCTGGTTTCCCCATCTGATCCCGATTTGATCAATTTTACCTGAGCAGTGGTGCTTATAATCTCATTAGTTGACCAGTTCTGTCCAATCTCATGCCCATCTAAGTGAGTTCCCATGTTTTCTACTTTAGATCTGCCTCACCACATGGTTTTCTCTATAAAATTCCCTGGAAGAGACAGCTTCCCAGGGCAATCTACTCGGGTCCTACTTCTGTCCCTCTCTAGGACAGGAGCTTTCTTTCCCCCAATAAATATATCCTGCTCTTAACCTCTGTTTGTTCCTAAAATTCATTTTTTTTAATTTTAGAGAACATGAACTTGCCCCAGATACCTTTCACATTGGGAGTTTCATTCCCGTATATCAATTTGATCATGGTAGCAAGATATTTGTCTTAAGACAAATATCTTTAGAAATCTTGTGATGGCTCAGATCTTCTAAAAAAAAGGTGGGGGGCAAACTCATCTTCCAAAGGAACGGAAGGTAAAAATGACCTTGGAAACTTCCTATGCTGCGGACTGTGGCACCACCACAACTGCTTGGGACATTGGACACAATGGCCAGCAACTACACAGATGGGGGGACAGTGACAAGAGGAGAGAGCCTTGTACCATTTGTTGTTGCCCTTGTATGACCTTGAGTGCCCATGTCCTTCTCTGGCCTTTGGATCTCTGCACACTGTGGGGGGCAATGATGGTGGTAGTGATTGTGGTGGCAGTGGCAGCCCACTCACTGTGAGTGCTGACTCAGTGCCAGGCACCCACGCTTGTCACTTTTGTTCTCCAAGCCCCATTGTTATCCCCATTGTACAGATGAGAAAATTAAAGCAAGAAAAGTGCATTCAAATTCAGGCACTTAGCTATAGTTCTAGAATGCCCTGCTCGTGTGACCACCCTAAAGCTGCTGCTGTGGAGCCTCCAGCTGGATCCCAGGAGTCACTGGCTGAGAAGTTCTCTAGGTTGAAAGTGGGGATTGAAGCCAAGGGATGCACGGGGAGTGTTCAGTTGTCTAGGTCTGCCTGAGAGAGAGAAGCTGCCTCACTCTCTCCTACTGACACCCTGGGCCTGGGGTCAGCTGCCCTACTGGAGTACAGTCTGAACAGGTTGTCCACATCACTGCCAGCCTCTCACACGTGACTTAAAGGGAGAAGCCCCCAACCTCCCAACCCCCACCCCTGCCTCCAGAGAGGGTCCCATAGAGTCTAGGGAAACAGATGACAAAATGACCCTAAGACATTCAGCCTCCAGGAACCCAGAAAATGGAACTAAATCCACGAGAACATGTGCTAGGAGGTTCTCAAGAGGGAGGGGTGTGGGCAGCCACCTCTCTAATCAGATTCATCTTTCCCACTTTGAACTTGAAGGCTCTTGCATACTCTCAAGAATAAAATTATTCCTTTTCTTTTTCTTGGTTACATATTGTAATGACAGTATTAAACCCAAAAATATCTCAACGTTTGCTTATTTTTTAAAAGGGGTGATATAATGACAACTAGATATCAACAACTAGTAATCTCTACAGCGTAATAACTTGGGTTTTTTTTTGGTAGCAGAAATCAAACTCAGAATCTTGTGCTTGTCAGGCAGGCATTGTGCTGCTGAGCTACATCCCCAGTCTGGATAATAACATTTTAAAATGTTAAAATAAAAATTCAAGAATTATTGCTTCATTAAAAAAATAATTATTGTTTTATTCAGCAGGGATGATCTCATAGATGTAACAGATGAGAAAAGAAGCCAGCATCAAAAACTAGATGCCAGCCAGATGTAGTAGCGGCACATGCCTGTGATCCCAGTGCCTGGGAGACTGAGGCAGGAGGATTGCTATAAATGTGAGCCCAGTTTGTGCTACATAGTGAGTTGAAGGCCAACCTAAAGTGCATACCAAGGGCCCGGCAGGATGGCTCAGTGGTCTAAAGCGCCTGCCTAGGAAGGCTTAGGCGGCTGTAGGGACCACGGTTCGATCCCTGGCCCCACATGCTGTGCCAGCCCTGCCCTCAGGGCAGGCTGAGCCGGCCATAAAAATAAATACATAAACAAATAAAATGCATACCAAGACCCTGGCTCAAAAAAAAAAAAAAAAAAACCTAGATACAGGGTGATTCCATCCATAAGAAATTCAAGAACAAACAAAAGTCTCTGGAAGAGAAGTCAGAATAATGGTGTCTTGGAGGAGTATCTACTAGAAGGGTCACTTCTGGGTGATTGGAAATGTCTTGTGCCTCAACCTGAGTGGGGACTTCATAGGTATACACAAAGTCAAGATTCACTGAACTTATATATTTTATTGTGTACCTACAAATGTTTGAAAAGTTGGATTGCTGCATTAGAGCTAGAGTAGAGGCATGCATCTGTAGTCTCAGCTACTGGGGAGGCTGAGGTGGGAGGATTGTTTGAGCCCAGGAGTTCAAGACCTGCTTGGACCACATAGCAAGATCCTTTTCTCTAAAATTAATTGATGGATGGATGGATGGATGGGTGGATGGATGGATGGATGGATGATGGATTGAAATGTTTGAAGTATTCCTGTCTCTCCTAAAAATTCAGATAGTAGTTCAGCGCTGACACACATAGCCACTCACAAGGGGAAAATGGCAGCAGCAAAGCTTTCTCTCTACAAGGAGCTGATACTTGGGTCTTGATCCAGAGCAGCACTTTCCGCTTGAAGGGCTGCCCCAGCCAGCTGTGCTCAATGTGCTGAGGTGCCCACTCCCACACCCTCCCCGAAGGACCGAGGCCAAGCCTGTGCTGCCTGCTTCATTGGGCAACTGGACTAACCAGAAGACAACCAGGAGTGAGAGGTCAGAAAGAGACTGGGAATAGGTAAAGACTTGGTCAGTAGGTGCCTGGCTTTGCATCCCTGTATGGATCAAAGATGAGAATGGGTCAGGCCCAGGAGGTAAGCGTGAAGCCAGAGCCAGTAGCACTGAGAGCTAAAAACCCCCTCAAGTCAGAGTAGCCTACAAAGACACTCAGAAGTGGCAGGTTGCTTACCTCCTTTTGTGACTACATGTCAGGAGATGTGAGCTCCCTTTGGGGCCAGGCTAGCTATGCAAGAAATACAACCAAGCCAGATAGAGACCAGAGACATCCAACTCTTCTCAAAGTTACACAGCAGGCAGGGATTCAGCCAAGCCACCACCCCTCACCATCATGTAGATGCCCCAATTGTACATATCTTACATTTTCTGCCTCAAAAGAGACAACCCTTGAGGCTTAGAACAACTTACATTATTCTCAGAGTTGGGGAAAAGAACCCCACTTTTAATACAGATCTTTGTTGGCATGTCAGGAGACATAAACACACCAAAAAGCAATTCAGATGAGGTTTATGGAATGTGAACCATTTGGGTAATCGGCTGGGGAGGTACCATGAAGTGATAATTAATTTTTTTTCTCTTAAAATGCTTTGCTTAATTAAGGGAAGTGTTGATTTATATATGCTCATCCCCTAGGGATAGTTTGTAAGGCAGGAGAAAATTCCAACTGTCTCTCTGCCATGTTTTTCATCGAATTATTTCATTACATCCAGATACACTTTTGCAACACTGATTGTGACAGATCTCAAAGTTATGAGCTCATAAATACTGGGGGAAGCTGGAGATGTGCACTTAACGGCGCATGTTCTCCTAATCAAAAGGATATTTCAAGCTGTGACAATGGGGGCCGAGACAGGGAGAGGGAGATGCCTTCCATCCAAGAAGAGTGGGATGGTGAAACCACCAGCACCTGCCGCTCCATCTCTTTCTGAGTCACTGGGGCTTTCAGAGCTCAGCTTCCAGAAGGTGGAAGTCGAGAGGACCTGGATTTCATCCCGGCTGATGGCAGTTTAAGTTTGTTATTTCATTTATTCAACTAACATGTCTTGGGCACCTGCTCTAAGCCAGGCACTGTGCTCCAAGTGCATTGGGAATATAACAGTGAAGAGGACTGGCTTGTTTTCTATCTTCATGGAACCCACAGTCTAGTGAGAAAAAAAAGCTATAAACAAGTTTTTTTTTTTTAAAGTAAATCGTTGATAAAAATATGCCTGCCCTATGACTCACCGTTATATCCAAAAGAAATGAGTGCATATCTCAATCAAAAGATATGCATAAAAACGTTCATAGCAGTGTCACTCAATAGCTGCAAGTCATCCTGAGTTCAATCCCTGGTACTGCAAAAAAAAAAAAAAAAAGGTGGGGGGATAGCTGCAAGTCAGGGATAACCCCAAGCTCTATCCACAGAAGAATGAACACGTGTGTTGTGGCATAGATCTACAGCAGAATAGTTTACCACAAGAAAAGGGACAAACTACTGTTGCACGTGACCACATGTAGATCAGTGTAACAGGCAAAGCTGGACATGGTGGCCATGCCTGTAATCCCAGAACTCAGGAGGCCAAGGCAAGAGGATCATCACAAATCCAAGGGCAACCGGGACTACACACTGAGTTCAAGGCCTGCCTGGACTACACAGTGAGACCCTGTCTCAAAACAAATACCAGCCAGCAATGAAAGGAAGAGTTGGACACAAAGAGTATAGACCTAGGGTTATTAATGTATAACACAAGTCAGTAATGATTCCCTTTTTATGGGAGAGGCATGAGAGACCTTTCCAGAGTATTAGAAATATTCTATGCCCTGATACTGAAAGTGGACATGGACTATAAAATTCAGTGTACACACAATGCTATACTTTAGTTAAAACTAAACATTAAGGTCAAGTTTTGCCTGTCGCCTGGGCGACTTAGTGACTGAGTGAGGTTCTATCTCAAAAGGAAGGGGGAGGGGCACTGAGGAGGTGGATGAGTGCAAAGGGTTGGGGTTAGGGAGGATGAGAAAAGACACCTTTTTTTCTTTCTTGACACAGGGTTTCTCTATGAAGTTCAGCCTGACCTTGACCTTGGAGTGATCCTCCTGCCTCAGTCTCCCACAAGCTGGACTTATAGGTGTGTCATGGCTGAGAAGACAAATTTTAAAAATAATTAATATCTGAGCTGGGCATGATGGCGTACACCTGCCATCCCAGCACTCGGGAGGCTGAGGCAGGAAGATGGTTGTGAGTTTGAGGCCAGACAGGGCTACAAAGTGAGCTCAAGTCCACCTGAACTGCATAGTGAGACCCTGGCTCAAAATGGCAAAAAATAAAAAACAAAAATAAGAATAATAAATAGTTAAAGTAAGACAGATGATTCACCCAGGGAGGGAACACGATGGAGCGTGACTTGAGGGTGGGAGCAGATTGTGGATGGTGCTGAGGGTGAGGCCAGCCAGGGGCTGCTGAGGGGGAGGCCAGCCAGGGGCTGCTGTGCCGTCTAAGCATCAGGAAGGAGCAGCTGCGCAGACATGAAGAGTGGGCTCTGCAGACAGGGGGCTAGGAAAGGCCTGGAGGAGGGGCACTGTGGCAAGGGAGGAAGCGCTTGGATGGCTGGATGGGGGCTGCAGAGGACATGCAAGAGGCCAGTGGTGCTGTTGGACGCTGCTCAAGGAGGACTCCACACGCACTAAAGGGTTTGGACATTGCACAAGTGCTGTATGAGTGGCTGGAGGGTTGGAGCAAAGCGGTGACATGGCCCACGTGACTCCATTTTAAAACTTGAGGCTATTAGATTGCAACAGAGAAAGAGAGAAAGAGAGACAGAGAGACAGAGAGACAGAGGGAGACAGAGAGAGAGAGAGAGAGAGAGAGAGGGGAGGAAGGAGAAGGAGAGAAGGGAGGGAGGGAGGTGAACTCAGGGAGGGAGGGAGGGAGGGAGGGAGGGAGAAATACCTTGTGTGGGTAAGGATGATGCTGAGCCATAGGAACTCTGACAGTGGCTTAGCGGGTGGGAAAATACTGGCAGTTTCTTACCAAGTTAAATGTATATTTATTGGGGCCCAGCAGGATGGCTCAGTGGTCTAAAGCGCCTGCTTAGGAAAGTTTGGGCGGCTGCAGGGACCGAGGTTCGATCCCCAGCACCACATGCTTTGCCAGCCCTGCCCTCAGGGCAGGCTGAGCCGGCCATAAAAATAAATAAACAAACAAACAAAAGTTCTGAAACAAGAAAAAAAAATAATAAAATTTTTTAAAAATTAAATAAACATAAATGTACATTTATCAAACTACTCCAAAGTCCTGGTCCTCAGTATTTACCCACATGAAACGAAAGCCTACAGTGAACCAAAAGCTCATGTATAAATGTTTGTATCAGCTTGGTTTATAATCATGAGAAGCTGTAAGCCACCAAATGTCCCTCCATGAGGAACAGATGAAGAAATGATAGCACAGGTAGCACAGCGGCACAATGGGACGCAGCTGGGCCACAAAATCGACTTCTTCCTTTCACTGACATTGGCAGTGAAGTGGCAGTGGCGGAATCTCAAGTGCAGCGTGATACCTGAAAGAAGCCAAAGGCAAAAGGTTACCTGCTGTGCGGCGCCATCACTTTAGCATTCTAAGAAAGGCAGACCAGGTCACGGAGGCCACAGGTCAGGGTGAGGGGAGGGTTTGACTGCAAGGGGACAACATGAGGGAATTTGGGGGACAGTGCGACTGTTCTGTATCTTGACCATGACATTGGCTCCAACTCTATGCATTTTTCAAAGTTCACAGAACTAAATACCAAAGAGTGCATCTTACTGCATGTAGGTTAAGAAATAATCTTTAACATAGAAATAAATACACTGAGTTATGCTATCTTACTGAAAATAAAGGTTATCTGAAAAGTTGAGGCTTTGTTCATTTAGGGCACCTGAGAGGGCAGGTCCAGGCCCTCCAAAGCTCGAGCTAGGGAATGTGTCACATTCATGCAGTTTTGCCTCTGACCTCTAAATTTTGCAGGGGCACTTTGGTCCCCTCCACAGGGGGACTCACTTGGTGGCAGAACCAAAATTAAGAATTCCTAGACAATTAATTGCCCTAAGCAGGAATTGATTGTTCCTAGAAGAAACCAGTAGCCAAGGGTCGGCAGGAAGGGAACAAGAGGGAGGCGTCAAGCAAGGATGCAACTTCATGTGGGCCCTTTGCCTCCACCTGGCGCCCTCACTGGAGCCTGGGAAGGTAAACTTCATCTCCGTGCTTGCTCCTGGAGGTGAAGGAGTTGGGCTTTCTCACTTGCACCCCTCAGGCTATGGCAAAGAGCTACCCTGGGAAACACTCCCAGATATTTCCAGGTCCCAGCACATGCAGCAAGGACCCTAGGAGCCCCACGGCAAGCTGCTGAAGAAAACCCCATCAGGAGGCCTGAAGAAAGTACCCAGAAGGTGGGCACGCAGATGGCGACAGGTTCCCAGCAAGACATGGGGTGGGATGCAGGCGGGGTCCTCTCTGCCAACTGTGCTCCATCCTCCAGGTACTTGCTCCTGGGGCCACCATGGGTCAAACTTGAGGGGTAGGAGGGACAATCCCCACCTCTTTCCCCAAGCCCTATATGTAATGGGTCAAGGGCAAGAGGTCCTAGCCATGGTTGGATCCAAAAGGCTGAGGTGGGAATGAGCTAGCAGCCTATGGCATTTTTCTGGGACCTCCCAGACTTCAGAAGTTATACTCCCTTTCTAATGTCAACCCTTTGGCCTCTGAGGCACAGATCACAGAGTTAAAGGTGGCTGCAAGTCTCTCTTCCTCAAACATGAAAGCCATCTCCTCCTCTTTCCCTTCAACAGGTGAACTCCAGCCGCAAATGTCAGTGCTAGTTTCTGGATAGGCCCATGGTCCCAACAGGAATGTCCTGAGGACAGCTGCCCCTCAGAGAAGAGTCTCTATCATCTAGGAAATGGTGGTGATGTTGAGTTCTTTGTAGTGGATTGTTAATTGGCGGTAGACTTGTTACACCCAGCTAAACTGGACTAGCATGGTGCTGGGTGTGGGAGGCCTACCTAGGATTGTTGCCAGCAGCAGAAGAGGCAGAACTGGAGAAGCTGTTGAGAGGCTGTTAGCTCTTCTGGGCTCTTCTTCTTCTTCTTCTTCTTCTTCTTCTTCTTCTTCTTCTTCTTCTTCTTCTTCTTCTTCTCCTTCTCCTTCTCCTTCTCCTTCTCCTTCTCCTTCTCCTTCTCCTTCTCCTTCTCCTTCTCCTTCTCCTTCTCCTTCTTCGTCTTCCTTCTTCTGCAGTACTGGGGATTCAACTCAGGACCTTGCACTTCACAGGCAAGTGCTTATTCTACTGAGCTATCTCCCTGGCCCCCCTGGGCTATTCGTCTGGCTGTTCTTGTTGCTGAAGGAGCTTGGGACTTTCATTGTCACTGAGAATGACTGTAGTTCATCTTGGGAGCTCACCCTGAGTTTCCAGGCTCTGGTGGGGAAGATGGTACGCTGCTCAACCTCCTAGAGATGCTTGTTTCATTGGCTTTCCTGATGGGAACTCAGCCTTCGTCATCATCAGGGGAGCTCAGGACCTCACTGTGGCTGAGGATGGCTATGGTGCTTTGGTGGGGAGCTCTACTTTTTACCTTGAGCATTGCTTCCTGGATCCAGTTTAGAGCCCTGCCTGCCAGCATAGATCCTTCATCCCTTAGCATAGACTTCATAGCTTCCACCCCTGACTTTTGGGCCTTTCCAGTGCAAATACATGAGGCAGGCCTGCATGAGGCTTTGCTGTGGGCTCTGGGCCTCCAGGTGGACTTGTGGGAGGCATTGCTATGAGCTCTTGATTTTCAGCTAGACTCATGCAGGGTATTAGGATCCAGGCCTTCAATTGGATTCTTGGTCTCTAGTATATGGACAGATTTCCTGCATTCTTTGCATATGATTCTTTGGGTCATTTATTATAAAATATTTCCTGTATTGTTCCTCTTGCAAAAACCGCAAACCATGACATGTTTGAGTTTTTATTGTTTGTTTTGTCTTTTTGAGACAGAGTTTTGCTCTGCAATTCAGGCTGGCCTTGAACTCACAGCAATCCTCCTGCTTCAGCCTCCTGAGTGCTGGGATTACAGGTGTGTGCCACGACACCTGACCATTGGGGTTTAATACAACCTGTCTAGCAAAATAAAACCCATAGCTTGGCTTTGGATCATACATATGGGGTGGGGAAAATGAACTGCACTGTGGAATAGAGTTGATGCCCCTGGTGAGATAGCAATATAATGTCTGCCTTAGCCCAGCCTTTGGGTAGCAACAGCCTAGGAACCACATGACCTCTTCCAGCCACTAGGCAGCAGAATGACTGCCAGGTGGTCAGTCACCCGACCAGAGCCAGTGAGTTCACTGGTTAATTACCAGCCAACTAGGTAATACAGAGATTTTGTTTTTGAGGTGATAACTATTTGAGTTGTAAACTAGAACAGTAATTCCCGCAGATATATGTTGTTGTGCACTCAGGAAGACAGGGCAGGACGCAGGCTGTTGGGAGTGGCAGGACAGCCCCAGGGAGCTGCTCCATTTGGCTTCTGTGAAACCTCATTGATGTCATAGCAAACTCCCTTATTTTAACTGTCAGGAAAAAAATCCGTTCCTTGTAACTAGGAAACCAAACAAATGCAGCCAATTTATTCTAAAGGAAACCAGACATGTAAAGACTGCTTCAATATGCAAAATGTTTTCAGTTGAAACTTTTGAGTCTGCTAATTTAAAAACAAATTCATAAATTACTTTAACAAGTATCTTTCCTTGAACTGTGGGTGTCAGTCTGACTGAATGTGTGGGTGCAGAATATTTACTTCCCACTAACAAAGTCAGGCAGTTTCTTTGTAAAGATGCTCAGAGCTAATTTAACTAATGTCAATTTTAAGTTCTGAATCAGTGGGATATAATACCAGTGGTGTCTGGGTTCTTGACACTTTTTTTTTTTTTTTTTTTTTTTTTGGTCTTTTGAGACAGGGTCTCAGTATGCAGCCCAAGCTGGCTGTGAGCTCATTTTGTAGCCCAGACTGATCTTGAATTCACAATGATCCTCTTGCCTCAGTCTCCCAAGTGCTGGGATTGCAAGCTGCCCCCCCCCCAGCTGGTCGAGTTCTAACTCTGGGTCAGACTGGCTGTGTTAACCTTGGGAAAATTACTTTACCTCTCTGAACCTTGGTTTTCTCATCTATAAAATGAGTATAAAGATGAATCACCTTCTCAAGGTTATTATAAGATAAGCTTGAATGCACCTAACATAGGCTTTCATTGAATGTTTAAAAATCTATTTGTTCCTGCGCTGGCTCCCACACATTCAGAAGGACAGAAACTAACTGCAGTTTGTCCTACTGTAGGGAGGACCCCAAAACCATTGCATGCATGATGGGTTTACTATTTGGAGAAAGAAAAAAAAGTCATCCCTCGAAATGTATTTGAAATTGAATTCCAGATGGAATACAGTTCAATGTGAACAAACATTTAAAACCCAGGAGAAAATAGAAATGATGCAGCTGAGGAGTTACCTGGGTGGTCCAGGTGCCTGCTGGCAGGCACAGCGACTCAGGTTTGGTCTCTGGCTATGCTGGCCACTAAAAGTGGGCATGGTGGCACATACCTGTAACCCAAGCACTGGGGAGGCTGAGATGGGAGGATCACTGTGAGTCCAAGCTACTTAGGGAAGTCCTATGCCAAATAAATAAAAGATTTTTTCAATTTTTTTTTTATTTCTTGTTTCAGAACTTTTGTTTGTTTATTCACTCATTTTTATGGCCGGCTCAGCCCACCCCGAGGGCAGGGCTGGCGCAGCATGTGGTGCCGGGGATCGAACCACGGTCCCTAAAGCCGCCCAAGCTTTCCCAAGTACGCGCTTTAGACCACTGAGTCATTCCGCCAGGCCCCAATTTTTTCAATTTTTAAAAATGTACTTAGTACAGGGTTTTACTATACAGATCAGACTCATAGTGATCCTCCTGTTTTTTAGCCCCCCAAATGATGGGATTACAGGTGTGCACCACCAAGCCCAGTCTCATTCTCCATTTCAGTCCTGGGGTGGGGGTGGGGGTGCACAGCAGGCTGGGGATCGAACCCCAGTCCCTGTGTCTGTGGAAGCAGGTACTTTAATCTGATGAGCTATCTGGCTGACCCTCAAATTAACAAGAAGAAGAAGAAGAAGAAGAAGAAGGAGGAGGAGGAGGAGGAGGAGGAGGAGGAGGAAGAGGAGGAGGAGGAGGAGGAGGAAAGAAAAAAGAAAGAAAGAAAGATTTGTGAAACAAAGAGAATGGAGAAAAAAATCACACACACACACATGAAAGATATTGACAGATTTGACTTATGGAAGATAAACCACATCTATAGAGATGCTCACAATTTCAAACTAGAGATTGGGTCAGTGGGTGGCCGCCCACACATCCTTAAAGTAGAGCTCTTCAAATCGACAGGCAAACAAACAGCGCTGACAATTTCACACAAGAAGTATAAATGGTTAATAAATATAAGATAAAAAATATTCATTAGTACTAAAATTTAAGAAATGAAATTTAAAATGTAGCTTTCATTTCGACTTACCAAATTCACAAATATTTCATAATAAGTAGTACTTAATGGGGAAAAAGATGTAGATAATGATCACACAGTTGGTATACAAGTAAAGACTGGTTTGACAATTTAGATTTTTGGATTCTTCCCCCACCTTCCTGTATTTACGACAGTTTCTACAGGGTCTCACCATGTAGATTGGACTTGTAGTGATCTGCCTGTGTACAGCCTCCCAAGTGCTGGGATTACAGGCATGCACCCCTGCCCAGTCTCCATTGCCACCTCAGCACGCCCCAGGGGCGGGGCCAGCAACCAAACCCAGGCCGCTGTACTCTACCTAGGCAGGCACTTTAAGTCCACTGAGCTATCAGGCCAGCCCTTTAGGTTTTTGGATTCTCTTCCTCTTCCTCCTCCTCCTCCTCCTCCTCCTCCTCCTCCTCCTCTTCCTCCTCCTCCTCCTCTTGCTCCTCTTCCTCCTCTTCCTCCTCCTCCTCCTCTTGCTCCTCTTCCTCCTCTTCCTCCTCCTCCTCCTTCTTCTTTTATGAGCAGAATATATTTATTGGGGGAAAGAAAGCTTCTGTCCAAGAGAGGGACAGGAGGGGGTTCCTTAATTGGGGGTTCCCCAGATTTTTGAATGCTTTTTTTTTTTTTTTTTTTTTTTTTTT
>PVJA010013502.1:0-49412 GCA_004027025.1 Myocastor coypus
AAAAAAAAAAAAAAAAAGAAAGCATCATTGATCACTAAGTGCCAAGGGATCTCTAGCTACAGAGAGCTGGTTATGACAGCAAAGTTGTTGTATGTTTAAGACTTAAGTCCCAAACAAGTTTGCCACAGCTTTACCAACTTTTTACATACACACATACACGTACATGTATACATACATGCATACATGTACGTGTGTGTGTGTGTGTGTGTGTATTATGGCCAGCTCAGCCTGCCCTAGAGTGGGGCTGGTACAGCATGTGCTGGGAATGGAACCAAGGTCTCTGTAGTTGCCTAAGCTTGCCTAAGCAAGTGGTTTAGGCCACTGAGCCATCTCGCTGGCCCCAACCAACTTTCATTTTTCTTAGGATAATTATAGTTTCCTGGGCAGTTGCAAAGATAGTACAGGAAGTCTCATGTGCTCTTCACCCAGTTTCCCCAAATGAATCCATCTTTTTTCTTTTTGGCAGCACTAGGGATTGAATCTAGGGCTTCTATACTGAGCTGCAACCCCAAGTCATCCTGCCTCAACCTCCTAGAGTGCTGGGATCACAGGTGTGCTCCACCCTACCCTCTGGGTTCCATCTCATTGTACATATCAAAGGCAGAAAAACAGTGATTAGGACATGTGTATATTATCATGTGTGTGGATCCCCACCATTGCACCCCAGCATTGTTCTGCAGACCCTTCTTGTCTTCTCTTTTATGGTCCAAAACCCTGGTGACCAGGAATCTGTTCCCTGCCTGGATAACTATCAGTTGTGGAGGTCACATGAATGGAATCATCATATGTCCCTCTGAGGCTGGCTTCTCACTCATGCTGAGCCTGGAAATCCTCAAGTCACTGTGTGCTCCCCTGGCTTCCTTTTTGTTGATGGTGGTACCCATCCCATCTCTCTGCTGTTCCTGTACACTGCAGGGCTGTGGTCCCCAGAACAGAAGTCAGTGACCAAGCACAAGTCCAGCAGCAAGATCACCTGCTGCAGGTGAGTGGAAGGCTGACCAGCACAAGGCTTCACCTTCCTTTCCCCTCCAGACAGACTTGAGCGTGGTGCTCCTACAGCAAGGTGACCTGTGTTAGTGCCTGACTAGGGCCCTCTGTTTCCTTTTCAGTGGGAAAGACCAGATGGTACCTTGCTGCCCAGAGAGAGACTCAGAGGTCTCCCCTGTCTCAGGCAGTCCACAGTGTTCCCTGCAGTGGCTTGGTTGATTGGTGCTGGGAAAGCACTGACTTGCTACCAGACCGAAGGTCTACTTGCTATTACTGGTGGACTTTGTGATCCCAGGAAAGTGACCAGATCTTTGACCAGAGCCTGGAGTTTTGATAGTAGCATAGAGCAGGCAGCAGGGTGCAGGCATGTGGCAGGTACTCTGTGAATGGCAGCTGCTTTTGAAGCTTAGCAGCAAGAGAGCCCCCAGATACTGTCTGGAAGCATATGTCATGTCTATACAGGGGTGGCAGGGGTGCTTTCAAGTTAGGACTCAGGCACCAGTGCAGGGCTGTGCAGAGAGCAGTGTGGAGGGTCTCAGGAGAGGGGCCTTTGTGCTCTGAGCTTCCTGGGACCTCAGAAACCAGCAGGATGGTAAGCTTGACCCTCTGTGAGTCAAGACCAAGCAGGGAGGATGAAACCTTGGCTGGCTGTTGGTGCTTCTAAACAAGGATATCACCATGTGTTCCCTTTTCTGCCCCCACCTGTATAGCTGGACCAATGATGGACAGTACCTGGCTCTAGGAATGATGAATGGGGTCATCAGCATCCGCAACAAGAATGGCGAGGAGAAGGTGAAGATTGAGCGGCCAGGGGGCTCCCTGTCCCCAGTATGGTCCATCTGCTGGAACCCCTCCAGGTATTGGACAAATGCTAGGAAAAAGAAGAGTCCTTTCCTTCCCAAGGTCTCCAGAGGTTGAAAGTCTTCTTGCCTTTTTTCCTGGTCTATCTGGAATCAGTGTTTCATTTTGTTTTTCTTTCTTTTTCTTTTTTTTTTTCTTGCAGGACTGGGGTTCGAACTCATGACCTTGCACTTGCCAGGCAGGCACTTGTGCCATGGAGCTATCTCCTCAGCCCCACTTATTTATTTATTTATTTATTTTGGCAGTATTGTGTTTGAACCTAAGGTCTTTGGACAGAGCTACATTCCCATCCCATTTTTAATTTTTAAGACAATGTCTCAGTAAGTTGCCCAGGCTGAGCTTGAACTTTTAATTCTCCTGTCTCAGCTTGAGAGAGTGCTAGGCCTGTAGGGAGTGCCACTATGCCTTGCTGTTCTATTTAAATGGAATTTTTTAAAAGGCTTGTCTTGAGTTTTGGAATGAATCCCAGTAATTTAGATACGCAGATGAGCTCTATAGGCCAGCCCCTACAGAGAGGCTGTACACACCAGCACAAGTGTTGATACACATGGTGTGCACACAGGGAGCCCATTCCTGTGTGAACTGAGGGTTGAGATCTTTGCTGGGGTCTGTTTTTGTCTTTTTTTCAGTTTTTCCTCCCAAGTCTA
Organism: Myocastor coypus; assembly: GCA_004027025.1. NCBI lineage: Eukaryota > Metazoa > Chordata > Mammalia > Rodentia > Myocastoridae > Myocastor > Myocastor coypus. The sequence goes on from PVJA010013502.1 coordinate 2,496, forward strand.
GGCAGAGTATGTGCTCAGCTCTTCATATATAGCTTCTTCATGAGCCTTTTTTGTCGCCCTTGCCTAATAGTCAAATCTAAGTCTACAAATATCCTCCCAGCCCAGAGCCCCACAGTACTTAGGTCCTCCTTCTCCAACCTCACACACATGCCCATGTGACTTTAAGGTGGGTAATGGTGCTAGAGGCCCTTTGTTGACCCTGTAACATCACTGAGCCATCAGCATCTCCCCTAGAGTCCTCAAAAGGTCATTTAAAGGGCTTAATCCTTTACTGGCCCAGTGTCACTGTTCAGGTGGGTGCCATCATGATTTAGGGCTTGGTGGTCCTGCTGCCTTCCTACTCTGGGCTATTAAGCTTCTTCCTGATGCATTTTGTCCAGCCAGGGCTGTACCATGCATAGCTAATGCCATCAAAGACCATTAACAAAGCCCAGAGTTCCTGCTGTTTGATTTTGTGGCCACAGATGACTCTGTGGCTGCAGGCTGCCATTTTTAATTCATGAGCGGCAGGATACCCACCGCACCTGGTGGTCACCCTCTTCTGGGTGGGCCCTGACTCCTTGACAGTCTTAAAGTGAGACTGTTGGGCCCGGCGGGATGGCTCAGTGGTCTAAAGTGCCTGCTTGGGAAAGCTTGGGCGGCTTCAGGGACCGCGGTTCGATCCCCGGCACCACATGCTGCGTCAGCCCTGCCCTTGGGGCGGGCTGAGCCAGCCACAAAAATGAGTGAATAAACAAATAAAGGTTCTGAAACAAGAAAAAAATAAATTAAAAAAAAAAAAAAAAAAAAAAAAAAAAAAAAAAAAAAAAAAAAATTAAAGTGAGACTGTTAGTGCAGCTGTGGGTGACATGACCGTGACCCACCCTTACTGTTTGCAGCCGGTGGGAAAATCTCTGGATGAACAGAGAGAGCGAGGATGCTGAGGAATGCATGGACAGCACATATTTTCAGGAGCTCTCTTCTACTTTGAAGGCAGCAGAGTATGATAGTCAGGGTAGTGAGGCAGACGAGGAGGAGCCTACCGAGGAGGACGACAACCTGTGAGTGTCCAAGGAATACACACTGCTGTTGGGCCCTTGGCCAAACCTGGCGAAGTAGGCTGGGGGACTTGGTGATCACACCCTGGGACCTTGTGTGTAGGTCTTAACATGACCCACTGGGACTCAAGAACTCTGTCTGGAAAGTACAAAGGAGAAGGTTTGACCTTTCCGTGAAATCCCTGCCTAAAGAAAGCCCCCCAGTATTTCAGTGTCCTTCACAGTTGTTCAGGGTGAGCAGCCTAATTCCATCCTGTTCCTCTTGCTTCAGGCAGCATCACAGAGTTAATCCTCTTGCCAGTGACAATAGGCACTTTTGATGATGATGATGATGATGATTATTATTATTATTATGGTACCAGGGATTGAACTTAAGACCTTGTGCTTGCCTGGAAAGCACTTATTCCACTCAGCTATCTCTCTGGCCCCAAATTTTTGATAATTTTTGTTATTATTATTATTATTATTATTAGACACTTTTGAAAGATGTGACTTTTTATGCTGGGGTGGTAGAACATGCCTGTAATCTCAGCCTTCTGAGAGGCTGAGGAAGAAGGATCACTTGGAGTTTGAGGCCAGTCTAGGTTATATAATGTGTTCAAAACCAGCCTGCACTGCACAGTGAGACCCTGTCTCAAAAAGAAAAACTTAGTTTTTAGTGCTTGCTTGGTATTGCTCCATGCCTGACTGAATGCTCTTCCATGTGGACACCTTTCTGGGTCTGATGGCCACATCTCTTCTTGTACCAGCTGGGCCTGTGTTGGGGTGGAAACTCATCCCAGCTCCTCTGGCTCCAGGCCTTCTCCCTGGCTGAGATGACAGGCATCATCTCCCTGGGGCTGTTCACTCTATACTAGGGTCCTCCGGTCCTTAGAAGCCCAATGGAGTGGGAAAAGCAGTTACCCATCTGTGCTTCCATTGGAAAAGCCCCTTTTGTTGTTTAACATAAGATGTATGTATGTATGTATGTATGTATGTATGTATGTGGTACTGGGGATCAAACTCAGGACCTTGCATTTGCCAGGTAGGCACTTATGCCTTTGAGCTATCTCTCCGGCCCTGAGTTTTGGTTTTGAGATAGTCCCTGGCTTGGGTGAAGCATCTGGCAGAGGCCAACAGCACACATGGCGTGAGCCCTGGCTCAGTGCCATTGCACCATGGTCACTGCAGGCCCCTCTGCTTGCAGCCCCATGACATCCTCTTCTATGTTAGTGCTGATGAAATCTTCCACTGTCCCTGAAGGCTGGGTTTCACAGTAGCACTGCCTGGGGTGTCTGTGTGCCCAGAGTTGCCACCAGTCACCCTGGCTGTTTTGAGGGTCATACTTCACAGAGCTGGGGTGGTGTGACAGGTTCAGGCTGGGCATCCCCCAAGCTGCTCTATGCTGGGGCTCACAGCCCAGCCCCCAAGTGCTGTCCCCAAAGCACTGTATCTCAGACCGTTGTTGGTCCTTAGCCCACAACCCTCTCAAAAATCAGGCACAGTGGTTCACTCCTATAAGACCAGCCTCTTCGTAGGCTAAGGTAAGAGGACCACATTGAGGCCAGCCCAGGCAACTTAGCAAGGTCTCATCTCAAAAAAATAAAAGAGAAACAGTAGTGCCACTCAGAATCCAATTCTCCTATACCTGAACCTGAACTGCAGGAGAACCCTGTCATGGATGTCAGTTGCCCTCTTCAGGAAAAGGATGCAGTCCATGCCTGCTCCTCCAAAACAGGTGATCACATTTATGTTACAGGGCAGCAGGGAAGGCACTCCCGGGCCTAAAACCTTGCTCTTATTGTGTAGTGAGGTGCAGAACCAGCCCTACCAGCTCATGACCTGGATCCAGGAGAGTGCAGGTCCTGAGGGCTGGACTGTGGGGAGAGAGAAGAGAGAGAGGAGGGGGGCGGGTTACAGCCCCAGCACTTGGGCTCCTGACAGCCCACTCAGGGCTTTCTTTCTTTTCCTGTTTGGAAAACCTTAGGGCTGCCCTCATCAGCCTGCAGCCTTGGCCTCTTCTGACCCCTTTTGTCTTTTGTTGATTAGGGAAGAACACAATGACATCCTGGCTGTAGCTGACTGGGGACAGAAACTTTCCTTCTACCAGCTAAGTGGGAAGCAGGTATGTAGCTCTGCAAAGCCGGCTGCAATCAGGCCTGTTCTGGGCTGGTTCCCTCCCTGAGATCTGTTACTGATTATGTGTGGTCACTGTTAGCATGAGCTTATTGAACCTCATCTGTGAAAACAGGCATTGTGCTGAGTGTTTCCTACAGCCTGTCTCATTTGATTCTTAACAAGTCCTGTGGGACTGGGGCTTAGTTATTTGTTTTTTATTTTATTTTTAATTTTAGTTTTTTTAATTTAATTTTATTTTATTTCTTGTTTCAGAACTTTTTGTTTGTTTATTTTTATGGCCAGCTCAGCCTGCCCTGAGGGCAGGGCTGGTGCAGCATGTGGTGCCGGGGATTGAACCGAGGTCCCTGCAGCTGCCTAAGCTTTCCTAAGCAGGTGCTTTAGACCACTGAGCCATCCTTCCCAGGCCCCTTAATTTTAGTTCTTATTAGTGCATGTTTGCATTATATGATGCTCACATTCATCATGGAATATCTACCTTTTAGAAAAGAGGCAGCATTGTATTGGAACAAAAATAGACATGTGGATCAGTGGAACAGATTTGAGGATAGAGAAGCCTCCCCAAATGTATTCAACTATTTAATGTTGGACAAAGGGCCCTAAAACATGAAGAGGAGGAAGGACAGCCTATTCAATAAGTGGCATTGGGAAGACTAGTTATCTGTTTATAGAAGAATAAAACTGGATTCTCTATCTCTCACCATATACTAAATTAAAATCAAAGAGGATCAAAGATTTAAACATTAGCTGGTCGTGATGGCACATGCCTGTAATCCCAGCACTTGGGAGGCTGAGGCAGGAGGATTGGTGCGAGTTCAAGACCAGTCTGGGCTACAAAAGTGAGCTCAAGGTGAGCCTGAACTGCACAAAACCCTGTCTCAAAAAGAAAAAAAAAAGGATCTAAACATTAAAACAGAAACATTAAATTTTTCAATAAGAAGGTAAAACATCTGATTTCATTGGCATAAGAAAAGATGTTCTGTTTTGTTTTTTTTTGTCTTTTTTGAGACAGGGTCTCGCTGTACAGTTCAGGCTGGCCTTGAGCTCACTTTTGTAGCCCAGGCTGGTCTCGAACTCTCACAGATCCTCCTGCCTCAGCCTCCCGAGTGCTGGGATTACAGGCGTGCGCCACCACGCCCGGCTCAAGAAAAGATGTTCTAAACAGAACTTCAACGCCTGTAATCCCAGCACTTGGGAGGCTGGGGCAGGAGGATTGGTGCGAGTTCGAGACCAACCTGAGCCACAAAAGTGAGCCCAAGGCCAGCCTGAACCGCATAGCAAGACCCTGTCTCAAAAAGACAAAATAAATAAACAAATAAATAAACAGAACCTCAGTCACACAAGAAGTAGCATTAAGAATCAACAAATGGGATCATATCAGACTAAAAAGCTGTACAGCAAAATATTTAGTCAGTAAAGGAAAGCAGCACAGAGCATGGGAAAAAATTTTTTTTAAACTATTCCTCAGAGGACTAATATCAAGAATATGCAAAGAACTCAGAAGAATTAAGCCACCAGAAATTAAAGACCCAGTCAAGAGATGGGCTAGAGAAATGAGTGATACTTCACAGAGGAAGAAATATAAATGGCCAACAAAAATGTGGAAAACATATTCAACATCTCTGGCGGTCAGAAAAATGCAAATTGAAACAATGCTAAGATACTGCCTTACTCTGGAAGGAATGGTGATCATTAGGACAAAAATGAGGATGCTGGCAAGGCTGTGGTGAAAGGAACCTCCTGTATTGTTGATGGGAATGTAAATTAGTACAAGCATTATGGACATGAATATGGGGATTTCTCAAAGAACTGAAATTAGAAATAAGGTCCGGGGGGCTGGGGAAATAGCTCTGTAGCACAAGTGCCTGCCTGGCAAGTGCAAGGTCATGAGTTCGAACCCCAGTCCTGAAAAAAAAGAAATAAGGCCCAGATATCCTCCTGCTCATCTTACTACAGTGATAAATGCATACCAATGTTTATAGCAGCACAATTTATAATTGCTAAAATCCTAAAAGCAACCAAGATAGAATTTGGTACCAAGAGCCCGGCGGGATGGCTCAGTGGTCTAAAGCGCCTGCTTGGGGAAGCTTGGGCAGCTTCAGGGACCGCGGTTCGATCCCTGGCACCACATGCTGCGCCAGCCCTGCCCTCGGGGTGGGCTGAGCCGGCCATGAAAATGAGTGAATAAACAAACAAGGGTTCTGAAATAAGAAAAAAAATAATAATAATAATAAAATAAAAAAATAAATTCTTAAAAAAAAAAGAAAAGAATTTGGTACCAAGAGTGGGGTCATTGCTGTGACTAACTTGACCATGTGGATTACAAGGTTTTGCGAATGGCTTATGGAAAGACCCAGAAACAAACCCACAGGTAGTACTGCTATAGCCAGCATTCTGCTGTAAGCAGGATGAGCCAAGGAGAGCTGTGGGTCTCCTGCTTCTGGGCACATAGTTTACCAATGGCCATCCCTGGTCAGGTCTCCAGTAGCTGGGAACTAGAATCTGTTAATACTAGACAGACTCTAATTCTGGGATTTCTACTAGATTGGTTTGTAACAACCACTTTAGACCTATCATTGAGTAATTAATTTTATATTTGTGATTTTACCCAGAAAGACAGGAAATTCTTATGAAATTCCTTAGCAATGTTGGACTATGTAAGAGTCATTACACTTTCCTACTCAGATGCAATAGATTTTTGAATTTATATATTTGTGCCTTTCACTGAACGTGCACAGATTTTGATCCCAGTTCTTTCTCATCCTCTCTCTCCTTTCTGGAATGTCACATACAATGGGAACTTTTCATGGCAGCTCCTTCATGACTCCTCTGTCTTTGCTGTGTTTCTGTCAAGGCCCCAGGGAGTCAGGACTTCAATGCAGTCTTGCAGCTACAGTTTCCTAAATCTTTTTTCTATCTGTGCCCATCACAAACCTGCTGTCCTTGTGCCCCACATGATGACCACAGGGTATGCAGACTTCCCCTGCTGCTGCCAGCAGCTGAGCCCTCAGGTTGTTTTTTGTTTGTTTCCTTTTGAACATGGTTAGCATTGCCTTGCTTCGTGGAGCTCTGGGATTCCTCACAGACCCTTCCCATCTCCTGAAGGCACATGTGAGCAATGTGCTTAGGCCAGAAACTTACTTTGCTTGGCTCAAAGCCAAACTCTGATTCCAGCCTGGACAGTGGCTGAGCCAGAGGGGAGCTAACAAGTTCCAGGGATTCAGCAGTTTTCCAACTACCCTGTCCTGGGCCTCCCACTACCCTCTGCTGCTGCCTTGGCATCCACATCCTCTGCCCACCAGCATGGTGCTGACAATCTCTGTTCTTGGCTGCACAGAACTTGGAGAAGACAGGATACTATTTCTGTGCTCCTGCCCACTGCAGTGACTTCTCACAGGTGCCAGGGTTTGTGGTTGTCACCACAGGATGGCCAGGCCTGTGGGAACACTGAATTCTGGCCTTCCGTGTCATTGCTCATGAGATTTTTGGTTTCCCTGTTAGATTTCCTAGTATTACGTCAGTGCTAGGGCAATTGGTTGTGAGGCACTTGAAATTCCTAAAAAGGAAAGGAAGACTGAACATTAGGGGAATTAAGTGGTGATGGCAGCTGATTATTTAAAGGTTCTATTAATCTGTTCAAAATTGTATTCATTAAACACTCAAAATCATTTGGTTATTCACTTTTATTTTAGGTTTATAAATGGGAAAATATTTGTAAATTTAATTTTAAAGCTTAAAAAGCTGGATTCCAGGGCCAGTGAGATAGATCAGCAGACTAAGCACCTGCTTAGGCAAGCTCAGGGACCTGGCACCATATGCCATGTCAACCCTGCCCCTGTGCATACAGAGCAGGCCACTGAGACATGGCATAGTGGCACATGCCTGTAATCCCAACACTGGGGAGGTTGAAAACAGGAGGATCACTATAAGTCTGACCTGTGCAGTGAGACCCTGTACCAACTACATATAAAAGGCATAAAAACTGGGTCCCTAGAGTTTTCTTTGGTAAGTTGAATATTAGTTTAATAATATAAATCACAAAGAGCCTTTTGTTCTTCCACAGAAGAGAACAGAGGCAGCAGCCGGAGTTTAGGCTTAGATGAAGTGTAGACAAGAGCTGTGCCCCAAACAGAGAAGGGGTCAGGATGCTCCTGGGAGGAGGGGAGAGGCATGTACAGGCCCTGGGTCTGAGGCAGTACAACGAACAGACCTGGGAGCCAGGCATGGTGACAGAAAGCTGTCATTCCATACCAGGGAGGCTGAGATAGACTCACCATGAGCTGAAGGCCAGTCTGTAAGAGAAACAGAAAGGGAAGGAAGGAAGGAAGGAAGGAAGGAAGGAAGGAAGGAAGGAAGGAAGGAAGGGAGGGAGGAAAGCTGTGATGTCATGAGGCCAGAAAGAGCACAGTCCCCCAGGAGAGCACAGGTTCACTGTGGCTTAGCACTGGATGGTGCAGGCAGAGCTCAGCTGTGTAATTTGCCTGCTCAAGAAGGGAGAGAGCCTATGGTGAGGACACTTTCACAGCCACATTTCTGTTAAGAATTTGCATCTAGACAGCCTACTTGATGAAAGGGCAGAGAGTCTGTGGCCATAAATACAGGAAACAGCTGGGCGTGGTGGCGCACGCCTATAATCCCAGCACTCGGGAGGCTGAGGCAGGAGGATCAGTGTGAGTTCGAGACCAGCCTGGGCTACAAAAGTGAGCTCAAAGCCAGCCAGAACGGCACAGTGAGACCCTGTCTAAAAAAATAAATAAATAAATAAATTAATTAATTAATTAATTTTAAAAAATACAGGAAACAACACCTAGCACCATTGGCCTGGGAAGAAACAAGCCACAGTGAGGCATTGCTTCCCACCACGATGGAGAGAGTAACATCCCCAGAAAGTTACATGTGCATTGATAGCAGTGCACTCACTGATCAAGCATATGGCCACTCAGAAGTTTAAGCAGGAAGTCACCACAGCTCCTAAGGGAATGGAATGAAGTGCTGATTTTGCTACACATGGTGAGCCACACACAAAAGACCATATCTCGTGTGGCTCTGTTGCATAAGATGCCTAGAACAGGTGATCTGCAGACACAGGAAGCAGGGAATGTGAAAAAGGAATCAGGGCTGTTTGCCAGCATGGCTGGAATTTCTCTTTGGGGCTCTTTCCACTTTCTACATGGTAGAAATGATTGCACAGCTATGTGACTATATTGAAAGCCATTTGATTGTCCACTGTACATGGATGCATCATATATTATGTGACATATCTCTAAAATATTACTACAAACCATGTGTGGTGGTAAAGAACTATAGTACCAGGTGCCCAGAGGCTGAGGCAGGTGGATCACTTATGTCCAGGTCTTTGAGACCAGCCTGAGTAACATAATAAGATCTTGTCTCAAAAAAATGAAATGAAACTTTAATGTTGTGAAAAGAAATAGAATGGACATGGTTTAAGAATAAGGGATAGTCTTTGGGAGTAAATTCAATTTTATGGAATACTAAGAAAAACAAGAGAGGGGAGATAGCTCAATAGAATAAGTGCTTACCTGGCAAGCGCAGGGTCATGAGTTCAATTCCTGGTCCCACAAAGAAAAAAAAAATCTCTGGGGCCAGCAAGATGGCTCAGTGGTCTAAAGTACCTGCTTAGGAAAGCTTAGGCAACTGCAGCAATTGAGGTTCGATCCTTGGCACCACATTCTGCAACAGCCCCACCCCCAAGGCAGGCCGAGCTGGCCATAGTACGAAAAAAAAAAAGAAAGGAAAAAGAAAAGCTAGGGGTCCCAACAGACGTTGGGAGCCATCGAGTCACAGTCAAGGCCACAGTGAGGAGAAAGACTAGCCCAGGGGCTCAGCTCCTTCTGAGCATGGAAGTGGCCAAGGGTGGGTATAGTATGTCCATGACAAATGACCTAGCCGGTGCTTGGTTCCTATCTCCAGCAGGGGGAGCTCTCTCTGGCTCATCAGGAATTCAGAATGATCCCCTGCCTGCCCTGCCCATTCTTTCTCCCCAGGTTGGAAAGGATCGACTGCTGAACTTTGACCCCTGTTGCATCAGTTATTTCTCTAAAGGAGAGTACATCTTGCTGGGGGGGTCAGACCGGCAGGTATCCCTCTTCACCAAAGATGGTGTGCAGCTTGGGACAGTTGGCGAGCAGAGCTCCTGGGTATGGACCTGCAGAGAGAAACCTGATTCAAACTACGTGGTAAGAGGAAGTCCAGACTAGATGTCAGGCTGCCTGTGTTTCAGACAGCAGGAGGTAGGCTGATGCCTCTCTCCTATAGGTAACTGGTTGCCAGGATGGCACCATTGCCTTCTACCAGCTGGTGTTTAGCACAGTCCACGGGCTCTACAAGGACCGGTATGCCTACAGGGACAGCATGACTGATGTCATTGTGCAGCATCTCATCACCGAGCAGAAAGGTAAGGGATGGAGATGGCCTACAAGTGACAGGAAACTGCTGGCCATTGGATCTTGCTCTTTTGGCAGCCAAGGGAATATAAGGTTATAATGAAACCAATGAGGAATGTCCCAACCCTAAATTTTACAAATAATTCCAAAGGGTACCAGGACTGCCTGAGAAAGGGAAGATGATAATGATAAGCTGGGGGCAGGGAAGCTGCCCCACATGGGGCTCTGTGGATCTTTGCACTCCTATAGGCAGCCTTTGGAGAAATAGTAGGGACAGAGGTGAGCCAGGCTGGTTGGAGGGCCTAGGTTTCAAGCCAAGCCTAACAGTCTCCCTGTGAGAACAATGCTGGGTGGTGGTGTACGGGGTACAGGGACCAGGATGGGGTCCATTTTCCTGGATTCAACTAGCTGCCTTTAGCCCCATTTAGGAGCTCCCATGCTGGAATATTCTGACTGTGGCAGTGTGGTCTCCGGGACTACTTAGCAGTATCCCTGGGGGACATCTCTCCTGCCTGTTCTGCAGAGGCATATTCCCTGTCATCAAAGATGAGTGGGCTGTGGCCAGAGATGAGCAGGCGCTTGTGTGGACTTCTGGTGACTAGGAGCTTGCTGCTCTGCAGAGATTTGAAATTCAGGTTCAGCAGGGGTTGGCTGCACTGTCCTCTTTTCCATCTTCAGTTGTGAGCTTTGGACCACAAAGATTGTGTTGTATACAGAGATTGTGTCACATACTGAGACTGTGTCATGTGTAGAGTCCTTACCTGGGCAGAGATTCCTGTCATACAAAGAGATCCTGTTATATGCAGAGTTCGTGTTACATACAGAGATGCCAGCACATATGGAGACCCCACTATATACAGAGACCCCGCTGTGTACAGAATGTGTGTCATGTACTGAGTATGTGTTGTATGACTTTGGGCCCTTGCTCAGGCAAGCTGCTTGCATAAGTTAGGCACTTCATGAAGATGTTTAATAAGTGTCTCATTTTAATTGCTGTGGCATTAAGCAAATGATGGCTTTTAATTTCTCCCTTCTACCTCACTTAACAACCTTTAGCTAGAGTCTGATTCTTTTCCTCTGACAGTTCGGATTAAATGCAAAGAGCTTGTCAAGAAAATTGCCATCTACAAGAATCGATTAGCCATCCAGTTGCCAGAGAAGATCCTCATCTATGAGCTGTATTCTGATGACTCTTTGGACATGCGGTACCGGCTAAAGGAGAAGATCCTCAAGAAATTCGAGTGTAATCTCTTGGTGGTGTGTGCTAGCCACATCATCCTTTGCCAGGTGGGTGGTGGCGAAGGTCCTGGCTTTACCCATCACCTGGGAGCATGCCTTTTCTACCAGATCAGGGACTTTCTGGTGCCTTTTGTTTTTCTGCCGTCTAGTAGGGTCAGGCTCTACCAGAAGGATATGGGTTAGAAAAAAATACTTTTTGTTTTGTTACCATTTTGTCCTCTTGGGATTAGATACATTTTTAGTGGTTTAAGGTACAGCTTGGTACCCACAAAATGAAGCTAAGTTTCTCGATAAGCATGTGCACATAAACAATGGTATCAACTCAGTAAGCAAGGAGTTATCTCCTGAGAGGATTTTTTGGGTTTTTTTGCCTCACAGCAGGTAATGTTCTTACTATAGATTCCTAGGAAGTTTCTAGGTCAATGTTAAGATAGCTTTGGAAAGACTGAGAGGGAGCTAGTGCACGTGACCTGAGGTCACCTAGCACTGTTAAAAGTGACAAGATAGAATGGTTGCAGTTGTGGAAAATGCAGTCTGAGAACCTGAGTTCAGGGTACCACAGGTAACAGATGGGGTATGGCATGGTGTGCTCGCTTTAGCCAGTGACCTACAAGGAGGACACAGTCATGGGGACACAGAGTGGGGAGATGTTTTCACCTTCCACAGGGGGAGGCCTGAGTGCTCACCCTGGGGGTTGCTCTCTAGGAGAAGCGGCTGCAGTGCCTATCCTTCAGTGGTGGGAAGGAGCGTGAGTGGCAGATGGAGTCCCTTATCCGGTATATCAAGGTCATTGGTGGTCCACCTGGCAGGGAAGGGCTCCTGGTGGGCCTGAAGAATGGCCAGGTAAGTGCTTTCCTGTCCCCTCAGGCTTACCTAGTAATGGAGCAATGGGCTCAGGAAGGGAGCCTAGTTCCTGGAGGGCAGTCTAGCATGTTCTTTCTTGGGGAGAGTCAGGCCAGAGCAGAGTCAAAGCAGCCCTTGGGCCCACAATATGCCCTTGTCTAGGCAGAGCTGGTGCTGCCCAGCTGCATAACAGTGGGTTAGTGGGGTTCATGTGACCCTGAAGGGGAGAAGTTGGTTGGCAAAGCAGCTTGGGTGGCTGGTAGAGATGGTCTTGGAGGTCAGGGCCCAGTTGGGGCAGGGAGTGGGTCATCACAGGCCTAGTCTGCATCTATCAGTGCCAGTCCTTGGGATGGCATAAACACTATCAGAATAGGGGCCCTGTGGGCATATAGATGTGGAGAATCTAGGCCACATGAAGCTAAACAGATTTCTGTATACATGGGTGTGTGAATGTGTGTTCTTTGCTCAAAATAAGAAAAGTTGTATGTGGGCTACAGAAAAACTTGAAAGTGAAAATAGAACTGCGTTAGCCGAGAGCCAAGCTGTGTGGCAGATGGCTCATGGCCGTGGCCAGGGAAGGAAGTTGCAGAACCTGAGATCAGTGGGTTCCATTAAGCCACAAGGGCAAAGTGGGGAGAGGTAGTGTCTTCCTTGACCAGCACCATGTTGTTAAGAGCATGTATGAGCTTTGAGTTAAGTTCACCTAGCAGCTCACTATCTGTGTGACCTGGGCAGTCACCTCGCCTCTCTGAGCCACAGGCCACATTAAGGTCTTTTTTTTTTTTTTTTTTAACTTTATTTATGTTATGGCTGGCTCAGCTTGCCCTGGGGGTGGGGCTGGTGCAGCATGTGATACCAGGGATTGAACCGCGGTCCCTGCAGTTGCCTTAAGCTTGCCTAAGCAGATGCTTTAGACCACTGAGCTATCTTGTCAGCCCCACATCAAGGTCTTGATAATGTTTATCATCTCTCTTCCTGCGCTATTTTTGGTCCTAGTCTTTGTCAGGGCCTCCCATGACTGTGTAATGTGAGCAGTGAAATGAAGGAAGCTTCAGCCCAGGTACTGACAGGCCTCAGGCCCTATCACCTTGACAATCCAGTGACCTCACTCAGGCTCCTGAAAACAGCACCCACCCCTCCTCAGTGCCTTCACATCCCAGTTCTCTCACTGGGCATAGCCCCTGGTGGCAGTGGCAGCAGTGGGAGTTGTTCCCGTGGAACACATGGGCCTCCAGCAGCCTGGCGGGGCTCCAGCAGCCATTACCATGACAACCCTCCCTCTGACATTTCTGTAGATCCTGAAGATCTTTGTGGACAACCTTTTTCCTATTATTCTGCTGAAGCAAGCCACAGCCGTGCGCTGTTTGGACATGAGTGCCTCCCGGAACAAGCTGGCTGTGGTGGATGAGAATGACACATGTCTGGTGTATGACATTCACACCAAGGAGCTGCTGTTCCAGGTGAGGTTGCTGAGACCTCTGGCTTCCCAGGCTGGGCTTCCCAAGGAGCAGAGATGAGGGAGGCTGAGCCACCAAGGCATGACCTGCTCCACATCCCCCTTATTCCCACTCAGAGTCTGGGCAGCAGTCAGCGGAAGGGGCAAGTGCTACTGTCTGCATGTTCATAAGAGCAGTAAGCGAGAAGACTGTAGAGATCTGAACAGAGGGGTGGTAGGATGATGCCCACTCTTGCCTTTCTCCTGTGAGTGACCCAGGTACAGTGAGGACACAGGAGCAGGCTCAGACTTGCAGATACTACAGGAACCACAGACAGGGCCCTTTTTGTGTCTATAGGGCAGCTCTACTCCCACCACTGGGCTCAAGATGTTTGTCCTGGGGTAGGAGGTCCAGAGGTGCGTGGCTAGCTCTGCAGTGCGCAGGTGTTTTGGTGGAGTGGCTCCCCCAGAGCTGAGTGCTCCCTCTGGCATCATCCCTATTGTTGTAAATCAGTTAGGCTTCTTCTTTCTCCTACTTGTCCTTGGCAGCAGGAGCAGAGCTAGGGGCTACCTAGAATGAGGAACTGCTTTAGGCCCTAGGACCACCAGCCATAGGGGATTCACACTGACCAGCAGATCAGAGTCATTTAAGAGAAAAAGATTGCTCAGCCTCTGTCTTGCCAGCCTGTTCCCGCTTCTGACTCTTGTGTGATCCTGAACACTGGTCTTTAGTCTCAGCTTCTCCTCCCTAAAGTGAGATCAGTGCATTCCTACATGGAACTGCTGACTCCACCTCACCCAGCTCAGTGCTAGGTACAAAATATGGCCCTTGGCATCATGTTCCCCCAGCTATGCCTTGGGTCTAGGTCTTGGTGTGAGCAGGCAGGGTCTGCCTCTTGCTTCCTGCCACAGGCCCCTTCCTTCAGAGGTTCAGCCACAAAGCCTCTGGTCTCTCCTGCCTGAACCTCTTTTCTGTTCTCCATGGCCCTTGCCCCTGTATTTTTTCAACTGTGAGATAATGCCCAGTAGTGAATGCTGGGCAAAAAAGAACAAGCCCCTGCTACCCCTGGGGGCTTCAGGGCCCAGGAGAGCACCAGTCAGGCTAAGGTGCCTGCCAGAGTATGGTGAGCATACAGACACAACATATGATTCTCTAATTTTCTAAACAACTCATGTTCCTTTGCTCATTTAAAAAAAAAAAAAAGTAATCATGACAAAAGAAAATTCAAGCAAACAAAAACAAAGAAAAGAAGTAAGTACCTACTGTTACACCCTTTCAGAAGTAGCTTCCTTTTCCCACAGGGACCTGCATTGGCTCTTCAGTGGAAGTGGATTCTCTTTTGCTGATTGTGCTTGATGTGGGGTGATTGCTCTGTTGAGGAGGTGGTCTATTTTCTGGAAGTTTCTCACACCATTGTACTGCCTAGAGCAGCTGGCTTCCATTCTGGCCTCCTCTCCCTCCCTGCCTCCCATTGTAGCAGATTGAGTCTGTGACCCAGGCTTTGAGGCACACTTGGCTGACAGGATGGAGCTGAGGCCGGACATGGATCAGGCTTCTGCCCCCTGCCCCACAGGAGCCTAATGCCAACAGTGTGGCCTGGAACACACAGTGCGAGGATATGCTCTGCTTCTCGGGTGGTGGCTACCTCAACATCAAGGCCAGCACCTTCCCCGTGCACCAGCAGAAACTGCAGGGCTTCGTGGTTGGCTACAATGGCTCCAAGATCTTCTGCCTGCATGTCTTCGCCATGTCTGCTGTGGAGGTGCCACAGGTACCTGGGTACAACAAGGAGATAGGGCAGATACTGAGATGGGGTAGGTGGTGGTGTTGTGGGCTTGAGCCTGGAACCCTGGCTGTGTATGCATCCTGTATGTCTCTGAGGAACCAGCTCAACCTATGAGCTTCCTGCCCCTCAGTCCCTTCCTGCTTGGGACACAGGGGACCGTGCACTATGCCCACAGAGCCAGCAAGCAACCGTCCAGCACAAGCCATTGGTATATAGGCTGTGTATGGGGGAGAAGGGTGACATACACCCTCCTGAGAGTGTGGGCTGAAGGACGTGGACCCCTACACAAGTCCCTGAACTTGGAGGGTGCTACATGAGGATGTAGCTGGACCCTGCTTCTCCTGAGCTGGGGAGCCCAGTCCTAGCTGTGGGACTCCCGACCCATTGCAGAGCAGGTGGTCAGATCTGGCCCTGAGTTCAGATCCAAGGAACTGGAAAGAGAAAAAAGGGAGGCGAGAGAGCAGGGAGAAGCAGTGGGAGGAGGGGCGGCTTGTGTCCTTGTCCTTATCTGCTCCTGGGCAGCCATCCCAAACCCCAAACCTAAACCCAGGCTCCACATCTGCCAGGAAGGCACTCTGCCTCAGTTGTGCCAATTGGGCTCTGCTTATTAAAAAGCTTTCTCCCAAGATTGTAATCCTGACCTTAGAAAGAAAAAAAAAAAAAAAAAACAGCCATGAGGAGCCAGAGGGGCCAGAGGGGCCAGAGGGGCCCTGGACTCCCCTGCCAGGACCTTTGAGCCACAGCTGGGGAGGTGGAGGGAGCCTCTTCTGGCTACAGGGCGCCCTGCTGATGGGGGCCAGCTAGGCCCAGATGGGAGAGATACTCTGTAGACAAAGGCCATTTATCTGTCACCCTGCCCCCCACAACCCTGTGGCTGGGCTTCCACTCAGAGAGTGAGCCTGACCTGCTCTGGGGAGTCTGTTTCCCTTTCGACATCTGCCTCATCTTGCGCAAGAGTTGGTTTGTCTGCACTTCCAAGTAGGGCAGTAGCTCTGGTCAGGGGCGCTGTGGTGAGGAGGAAGGCTCCGAGGGTTCCATCCATAAAACCGCCATACAGGCCCCTGTCATGTGGTATTGTACTGCCATCCTGTCCCCTTTCCTATCCTGTCACCACATGTAGCACAAAATCTGTATCCTGAGCACCTCATTTTGCTACCTGAGGCCTCATTTTCTTCTCTATAAAATGAGGCTAATTTAGTTACTGTTTTTTGGGGGTGGTATCTTGCCAAGTTGTCAAGATGCCCTCCTGCCTTACCTTCCAGAGTAGCTGGAGCTATAGGCCCAGGCCACTGTGCTAGACTTGAAATACAGTTAATTACACCTCCCCTCAAATTTTGTCTTAATTCCTGTTATGTCCTTATGACAGTCATAAAATAGCAAGAATAGGACGGAGGGTACTGACAGGAGTTGAGGAAAGAAAGTCACTGTGAGGGGAGCTTCTGGGGAGGTGGAGCTGAGCCCAGCAAGGCCCATGAAGGCAGCAGAATAGGGACCCTTCCTGCTGGGTTGAGGAAAGGTGAGGTGCTGATGCTTGTGCCTGCCCTTTGCCATGCTCATCCCTCCCAAAGCTTTGCTCTCCCTCTGCTTTGCCTGTCACTGGGCTGGCAGCTTCTGGACAGGTGACCAACTTGTCACGGCCTCCCCAGGGATGGAGGATAGAGTAGCCCTTACAGGAAGGTTTCCTTTAACACAAACTAAAAGGGGCCAGGAAAAGTCAAAGATCAAGATCCCAACTGGTGGAAGCAGCACTTTGAGCCTCACATTTGGAAACTGGTAGTACAGTGGTACTGGCCACATGGTCTCCACTGCCCAGGATCCATTGGCCAAAGATGTAGGGGACAGAGTGTGAGAAGGCCAAGCCTGCAAAGACCCATGCTAACCCTCGGGCAGGACCTGGATCAGACCTCTGCTCTGGCCACGGGGCTCCAGTGTGCTAGGCCTGCGTCCCAGCATGAGTTGGGGATCCCCTCTGGGTGTGGGTCTCTTGGACCCTCATTGGGGGTCAGCACAGCAATTACACAGAGATCTTGTCATCTGGGCCACACCCAGGTTTCCTCTGTAGGGCAGAGCTGGTGCCCAGGGCCAGAGAACCAGGGACCCCAGGGCCAGCCACACATCTCTCATCATGCATTCCCAAGGCACACAAAGTGAAGGCCTAACAGCAGGGTCTGCACAGGAGGTGATAGGCCTGCACAGAAGGCAGGCCGGTGAGCACAGCTGACTGGTACCCCCACAGAGAAGGAAGCTCTTCCCTGTGGGATGGGAATACAGAGTCAGGAGTTTCCAACACTGTCCGCTTCCACAGACCATGAGCCCAGTAGGGTTACCTGTAGGTCGTGTGGGTGCTATGTGGTGCTAAGGTGAGCCTGGGATGCTGGACCTCAGAAGTGGGCTGTGTGAACCCTGTAGGCCTCTGTCCTGAACCCCACCCCCCACATACACACACAAACAGGTATGGACTCTGGCTGTGTACTGCTCTGAGCCTCATTCCCCTCCCCCTTGGGGCTCCATCCTGTAGTCTGCCCCAATGTACCAGTACCTGGACAGGAAGATGTTCCGAGAAGCCTACCAGATTGCCTGCCTGGGGGTGACTGATGCAGACTGGCGTGAACTGGCCATGGAGGCACTGGAAGGATTAGAGTTTGAGACAGCAAAGAAGGTAAGCACCAGCTCAGCAGGAATAGGACTCAGACCTTCTGGTGGGAAGGGGGTGAGCATGTCAGGACCCTGATGCTAGGCCATGGGTCCTTGCAGCAGGCCTGGCAGGTACAATCCTAGGAGTTGTCAAATGTAAGCAGACAATGCTTATGAGCCCAGGCCCCAGAGAAGGAACAGGAAGGCTCTGTTGCCACTTCTTAGCTATCATTTGTATACAGTGTAGAGCTGAGACCCTGTCCCAGAACAGGCATTCAGTAATGGTCTAAGCATCAAGTTTTTGTTCCCCCTAGCCCTCACTGAGCTCAGGGGAGGCTGGTCATGCTTGGGCTCTGAAGCACTGTGGTCTCCCACATATCTGTGGTCCAATGCTTGGGCTTGAATCATTGTGTCATTTCCTGGTTTAAGCAGCCAAAGCCAGAGAAGCGGCTGGAATACTCAGCCCTGTCTGGACCTGAGAAAGCTGCATAGGTTTCTGAGTTGATTTCTACCCAGGGCTGAGGCAGGAAGAAAAACATTTCACCCCTTTTTGTATTAAAGCATGGTCTGAAAAAAAAAAAAATTAAAAAAAATAAAGCATGGTCTGGAGCTCAGTGTAAGGCCTTTGCCCACCTTTGCCCACCGTATGCAAGGCCCTGGGTTCCATCCCCAGCACCAAACAAACAAAGCGAAACCCAGGAGTACAGCTATTCTCTAACGCTTATTGGCATCTCAATGTGGGGAAAGAGTAGGGGCAGCTCTAGAAAGTTAGGGCACGTGGATGTCTCTCTGGGGACAGCTTGCTCCTCCTACTCCACCTAGAGATGCCAGCAGGGATGAAAAGAACAAAGGATTCCTAGTGTGTGTTTTGTTTGTTTTAGCCCAGAAGGAAGTTAAAGATTGCTTCATTGCTTCATCTTCTTGCCCCTGGAAACCAAAAGCCACCTCATGTTGGTGCCACAGTGCTGCCCTGCTGTGGTACTCAGCAAAGGTTGGAATAGATAAAGGGAACTGGACTCTGACCCTCTACTTCTTCCCATCCTTTATCCAGAGAACACTCCCTGAGAATAGAAATGATTACAGTAACCACATGAAATGTATTTGGTTATTTTAACAGACAAATACAAATTGCATGTGTGGGCCGCATGATGTCTAGGAGAGCTATAAAATGTTTGAGGGGTCTGGCAGTATGGCTCAGTGGTCTGAAGCGCCTGCTTGGGAGAGCTTGGGCGGCTTCAGGGACCGTGATTCGATCCCCGGCACCACATGCTACCCCAGCCCTGCCCTGGGGCGGGCTGAGCCGGCCATAAAAATGAGTGAATAAACAAACAAAGGTTCTCAAACAAGAAAAAAATAAAATAAAATAAAATAAAATTCTTTAAAAAAAAAAAAGATTTTTGACCGTGATAGGAACTCCATGTCTCACATCCACCTCACCAGGCTTAGCCATGTATATCCACTAGGTGGCAGACGAGAGCCACCCAGTGCCTGCCAGCCGCAGCTGGCACCCAGACCCCAGGTCACCCTTGCTTCTGTAGCACCCTGACTCTGCGGAACTTCAGGGCTGCTTTTCCCATGGGTTCTTACACCCAAGAATCTTGATGGCCCAGTCCAAAAGTGACTGGAGAGCCATGGCTGGAGGCTGGCGGTAGGTGCAGTCCAGCTAGAGGGTATAGATGGTCCTTCCTTTTCCTCTGTTCCAAGCTGGCCCTGGACAATGGCTGGGCCTTGGGGAAACTAGGGCAAGAAGGCATCCTGGTGACATGCTGGACTCCTGGACTTCTGCCCTTTCTGTGAATTCTTCAGATAACCTACCTGCTGGGCATAGTGCAGTGCACCTGTGGTCCTGGCCACTTGCAAAACTGAGACAGGAGCATTGCCTAAGCCCAAGAATTTGAGATCAGCCTGGGTAGCAGAATGAGAGCCTGTTTGAAACAAAATAGAACAAACAAAAACCTCTGCTTGCCGACTGCCTGGTCTTGCCAATCTGATGCTTTCCTTAGTTTGCTACCTACCATCACCCTGTGTATGTGGACAGGGTATCGTCCAGTTTTTACATACAGATCTTAGCTCAAAGAGATGTCATGTCTGTTTCCAACGTGGCTCCTAGCCCCCACACTGGGTATGGGACAGAGACCAAGCTGTAGTAGGTTCCCATCCTCTGACAGGGCACTGGGTCCTGTGGGACAAAAGATGAAGCCCCACCATCTGAGTTGGTTGTCTGAGTCAGCAAAGGCCAGTTGACCTGGTCCTTTACCATCTGCCTGGCTTTTTGGGAGGAGGGGACACACTGAGCAAAGGACTAGGGTGCCTGATACCTTAGATCCTTAGATCACAGCCCAGAGCTGCTTCCTCCTGGGCAAGTGTCAGCCATGCCAGGGTAATGATGTGGGCAGCACAGCTCAAGAGAAGTGTTGACAGCAGAGCCCCAGGACCATAGTGCCTCAGCAGCACCTCTGAACCCCTACTGCAAGCAGCAGTAGCAACTCAGCTGATATCCATGTGCCCAGGGTTCAGAAGTGGCAGACAGCCTGAGGGTGGAAGGCTCCATTATCAACATGTACCCAGAGCTTGGGCGTGCTGGCAGGGTTGGCATAAGAATTTACCTCTCTGTGGGTGAGCAGAGCCATCTCCTGCTCATGTGCCAGTCCACCCCTGCACGGATGCCTCTGCCACAGTCAGTGCCCGTCCCTCTGTGGGTAGTCTCTCAGGAAGGCCCTGGCCCAGCCTGCACTGTCACAGCTTTGTTTTCCTAATCCTAAAATGATGGCTGCAGTCAGCATCACTTTGCTGTTCCCTGTACAAATTAATACAGGATGACACAGCCTGGCTAGGTGACCCAGGAAAATCAGTGCCTACCTTTCCTGTCTTCCCCAGACCCCCTTCTACAGCTTTGCTTCCATCCCCCATCTGCTCTGACGCTCCGAGGCAGCTGACCTCACTGCTCCTTCCCCATAGGCCTTCGCCAGAGTGCAGGACCTGCGCTACCTGGAGCTCATCAGCAGCATTGAGGTAAGCTTCTCCCTTCTTTAGAGGCCAGGCCTTGAGAACAGGAACAGCCTGGGGTGAGGGAGGCCTTGTGGGCTCAACCGTATAGGCTACAGTGTCCCAGGTGGCTCTTGACACCTTGATTTTGATATCCTCCTTCATGGAATCTGTGTGAGGATGGAGGACCCCAGGGCACGTAGCTGTATACCCATGGCCACACCTCAGGCTCCTTGTTCCACAGCACATGCTCTGTGTCCCACATCTAGAAATGGAGCTGTGGAGAGGCCTGGAGAGCCCCAACCCACGCTCCTGGCCTTGTCAGCCACCCTGCCAGCCTCAGGCAGCTGAGACGCTGGTGCTAAGTATGCCATTTGCTGGGTGACAGGAGAACTATTCTTAATTTCTGTGTATCTCAGTGCCGTCTGACTCTCTGTAAAAAGGAATATATATTTTTTCTCCTGAACAGATTTATTGTGAGGCTAAGGGAATGTGAGATACATTTGAATTCCCAGATGGAAGCCAGGAGGAAATCAACACATGTCTTATCCCCCTTGTTCAGCTTAGAGAAACAAATACCTGTTGTGGGCCAGGCCTTGTGTTGAGTTCATTGGGCAGAGAGCCAGGGTTGGGGATGAGCCCAGCATCAGGTACCAGGGAGGGACAGAAGAGCCCTGAGTACAGAGTCTGTACCATCCCCCTACAGGGCCAATGAGAGATCACCCATGTTCCCCCCAGCTCAAGGCAAGTGCCATTGTTCTCCCATCCTTGGCTGTGTTCAGCATCCCAGGGGTCTACAGTGAGAGGCTTGGGTGCCATGGAAACCTGTTCTGCCTGCTTCCCAGCCCCCTGCTATCTTTACCCTGGCCACTGCCTGTTCTGGGTACCACAGGGCACAGTGTCTTGTTACTCTCCTACCTGTGTGGCTAAGGGCACCATCTCCCTGCACTGCCTGGCGCATCTGCTCTAGGGTCCTCACCAACATCATGGAACATGGGCTGTTTATCTCCAGCTCTTGTCACTGGAATGATTGTTCATTCTTGTGGGTGAAGCTGGAGGTCAGGGCACAGTTATATTAGCACTGGCTCCTCCTGATGGCTGGAGGCCTGGGCCGTGTGCTGCTTGGCCCAGCTCTGCAGACCTGAGTAGCCTCCAGAGGTGCTTCTGAGACTGTTGTAGAGTCACTGTCCTCATGGCCAGAGGAGATACATCCCTACAGGTCATTCACAGACAGTGGTCCTCAGCAGGGCGGCCGCTGTGCCCTTGAGGGGATGTGCCCAAAAGCCCATGCCTAGAAAGCCGCTCATCACATTCATTCGCAGCCATGAGTTGAGTTCCTTGGCTGATTTGCCCAAACTATGTAAAGAATTTTTTTCTATTATTGTTTTGGTCAAAGCGGAAGCATGTTACTTCCAGCTGTTGAAATCCTCAGCAGCCTGCCTTGGAGTTTCAGCCCAGTCTCCTCTCCTCCAGCCAGGCACACTTGGTAGCAAACAAGTAGAGGTACTGTAGGGTCGCAGGCTGAGTGTTTACAAGTGCTTGCATGGCAGCTAATGGAGGAGGCCATGCAGTGGCTCTGCTTTTTCTCACTCTGAGGTGCAGCTGGTCATGTGCACTTGAACATTATTGGGGACCATCACACATTTCAGAGCGTGGGACAGGACACAGAGCCTCAGTTTGACATAACTGAGTCTGTTGCTAGCTCTATTTGACATTAATCTCACCTTCTTGAATTTTAACCTATTTCATGATGCCCTTGGGATGTGACACAGGGGTCTCCAAGAGCAGTGAGGAGCCTGTTCGTGCCTAGCATGTACCTCATGGGTGTGTAGCACATGGTGTCCCTTCTGTCTCTTCAGAACCAGGCCTGAGGGGAGACATCCTCTTTGCAGCCTTGCCTTGGGTAGAAACCCCAAACTTTCTCCTTGCCTGTCATCACCCTGGGTCACTGCTCCCGGCCAGACTGGGGACTTAGCAGGTCCTGGTGCTTGCAGCCATCAGTAAGTTGCAGTGCACTGTCCAAACAGTCCCACTGCCGCCTGGAAGGACTCACAGGAAAGCGGCCTGAGGAATTTCCCTTAAGAAAACAAAGGTTTCCATCTCTTTTTATCTTCACGAGTCTGGAAAAATCTCTGCTTTTGTTGTCAAGCGTTCCCACCATAGCTGTAGGTGGGAGAAACAACAGCCCAGGAGCCACGGTGGTTCCGTTGGAAAGCCCAGGGCCCTGCCAGAAATAGCAGCTCCAGCCCCTGTGCAGGCTGCTTCCTGCCAGGCTGAGGGGCCATTTCCTGTGCTTCTAATTTTTCCAGGAGAGGAGGAAGCGGGGAGAGACCAACAGTGACCTGTTCCTGGCAGATGTGTTCTCCTACCAGGGGAAGTTCCACGCAGCTGCCAAGCTGTACAAGAAGAGTGGACATGAAGACCTTGCACTCGCCATGTACACCGACCTGCGCATGTTTGAGTATGCCAAGGTAATGGTACACCCCAGCCAGGTGGACACTATACCCAGGCTGTGTCCAGAGACGCAGTGTGGACTCTACCATCCCTGGCTTAGGGGCTTGGGTCCTTTAGTAACAGAGAGCTTGGCCATTGCTGCTGGACCCAAGGCTGACCTTAAAGCCTGGCTTCAGAGGGACAGAATGTGACAGTTTAGTCCTAGGTCAGTGACCAGCACAGGGCCTTCAGCAAGTGTTAGGGCTCTAGGCTTCAGGGAAGCCTCCTACAAGTTCTCTCCAGCTTTGCCACAGGCCGTTGAGGACTAGTATTCTCATACATGAGTTCACCCTCCAGCACTTGATCCTAGCGTACCCAGATGAGCGGGTGGAGTCCCTGCCAGGGGTTGTCTCTGCCAGGTCTGGCACCCAATGTAGGAAGCACCTTTGTTAACCTGCCTTTGCTTGGTAGCCCAAAGTAAATCTTTAGCCATACTCAATTTGTGGCCATGAATGACCACCTCCTCACTCTTAAGTCCAATGCAGAAAACCATCCCAGTTTGTTCTGCTGTCTATCCCCAAATGAAGCATTTTTACTTTTTCTCCTCTATCTGGCTGGTTCTAGGCTACAAGCCATGTTCCTCACAGCCCATGCGGGTGCCTCCCTCACATGCCTTCTGCCTGTCCTTTGTTGTTGTCCTTTCCCACTGCTATGTCCCCATTACATACCCATAAGATTCCATGGAACATTCACACTGAGAATACCACACTCAGTGCATCTACCTAGGAACAAACCTTAAGGAGCAGGCTGGAATCCCTAGAGGTAGAATCCAGGCATCATCAGGACAGGGGTCCTGGCTGTACCTCAGGATTGGAGCCTTTGGGGACCCTAAGGAGTGTGCCCCAAGTGGGCAGTGGTGATGCAGTAAGAAACTTTGTGTGGTGTCCAGAGTGCAGTGTGGGTGAGGGTCCCCCCAAGCTTGGTGAGGCCCTATGACCAGGCCCTGCTGCCCCCACAGAGAAGGGTTTCAGCTCAGATCAGGTCTGAGAAAGCACTGCAAGGGTAAGAAGAGCAGGGAAGGGCAGGGACATCACCACAATGTGGGTGCCCATCAGTCCTAAGTTCCACATCCACATTTCCTGCACAGCATTCTGGGTTCACACACTCCATCTGGTCTGTCTCTCTAAGGTAAACACACTGGGCCTGTCTGAGGTTTTAGTTTTTTATCACAATTCCAAGTAGGTCAGTTTCATTTCAAACTGCCACTGCTGTAGCTGGAATGAGAGAAACTGCACACATGCCCATTATGCCAAGAGAGAGACACAGTGCTTATTAACGTGGTGTGTTTTTGTTTACTTGAAAATTGCTTCCCAAGATTCAATCTGGTTTTGGAAAATTTTTAAATTACATTCCCACGTTCAAATAAATTGTATGCTTTCCGGATAAGTGACATGTTTATATATTGATAAAGGGAGTTATATGCTCTTAACCCCCATGTAGTGCATCCTTATCAGAATCACCAGCCTGAGAACCCTGGTCTGTCTCATTCATCACTCAGCACGGCCTCGTTCTGTCCACTTCGGGACAAAGTCTTTACCATGGCCTGAAATAGTGTGTAAATTAGCTTTGTAGAACCAGGCCTTTGGAAACTCAGTGAGCCTTGAGCCAGTTAGACTCAATGTCCATTAAGTCACAGCCTTAGCTGGACTGCTGGTGGACAGCAGATGTGTGCCAGCATGGTCCCCTGGGGAGATCACCCAAATGTGCATTCCCAGCTCACAACTTTCTGCCTATTGAGGAGCCCCCTGGTTAGAGGACATTTCTGCTCTTTGGTGAGGCTGTCCCTGCCACCCTTGCCACTAACCACAGTTTACCCACAGGTAGGGAGTTTCCACCCTTATGTGGGCACAGGGAACAGACACATAGTGCCCTGACTGAAATATGTCTGCCATGGCCCACTGATTCCTTTGTGCAGGCTAGAGGGAACCACAACCAGTGGTGGTCCTGTCCTGTACCAGGTCCTCAGCATCTGGGGAAACTGCCCTTCCTCCTCTCCTTAAAACAGTGAGTTCTCAGGCTGCCTTAGCCTGTGATTTTAGGGGTACATAATTACCCTGGAAGTAAATGGAAAAAGACGCGAGTTAATTGTTAGAATGGACTTTTAACATACATTGACTATACTTTCCTGATGAATGCATGCCAGTCATGGGAAGGAGTGTCTCTCTATACTTGGAAAGATTGGTGTGCAACTCTTTCTGCAGGGCCTGTTGTTCCTCAGGCAAGTTGTGTTTCCTCCTGGGAGGAACTGCAAGCTTGTGACTCCTTTGAATGTACCCCCTTTCCACTGTCAGTACCCACGCTGCCTCAGCCATGCTGTCCCTCTCCCAAAAACGCTGTGGTTTTTGTAGGCTGCTTCCCCAGTGCCTGAGGACCAATGACCCAGAGAGCTGGGCATAGAGGCTCAACCATCCTAGGACCACAGGCCCATGTCTTTCACTGTTCTCTCCAGGGCCTGCCCACTGCCTTGACGCCCATGCTTCTGCTGTCCCACTCTGGGCCAGGTGCTCACCCTATAGGCATGGCCTTAGAACAGGGCACCACATTCATTAGCCAGGCCAGGTGCTGCCTGCCAGCTGTCCCTTGTTGCCATTCTCCACCCCCAGGGGACAGAAAGGAGAAATTCCTTGGTTCAGGCCACAGAGCACTTGAGAAGTGAGATACAGCCAGTGCTGCCAGTAGAGTGGCTGAGGGAGGGCACCAAGGCAGACCTAGAGCCCCATGCACTGAGACACTTTAAGTTTAGGGCACCGGGTGCACTACCTGTCTGCAGCATGTGGTCTCATCCATGTTCTGTGAATGAAGGTGGAGGACTGGCTGTTTGAGGAAGTCACATGCACAGCAGAGAGGTGAGCACCTGGTCACAGTGCTGCTGTGTAGAGGAGGGAAGGAAGCACTGAGAGCCACTATTTCCCCAGAAACACCTGTGGGCAGCCTGAGGCTCGGTGTCTCCAGGGGCACCAGGGACTGCCCCAGGCTCCATCCTGCATTGGGCCCCACCTGCTTCCTGGCCACCATGCCTGACACAATGCTGGCACAGGAAGTCCTGACCAGAACACTTCTTGTTTGCTGTGCTTCCGCAGGATTTCCTCGGATCTGGAGACCCCAAAGAAACCAAGATGCTGATCACCAAGCAGGCAGACTGGGCCCGAAACATGAACGAGCCCAAAGCTGCCGTGGAGATGTACCTTTTAGCTGGAGAGCACATCAAGGCCATCGAGATCAGTGGTGACCTTGGCTGTGTGGACACGTAGGTCTTGGCCCTGCCTGGGAGCAGTAGGTGGCATGTCATATCGTCAGCATCATGTTTTGGTTAATGAGGGGAGAAAAGTATCTACTTAAGCATCCAAGCCAAATATACACATGACAGATTCTTTGGGAGATGAGGTTGAATAGGTGGTCATTGCCTTTCAGGAGTCATAGAGTCCTGGGAGGGGGTGTGAAGGACCAAGGAGGTGACCCCAGGCCTCAGGCTGCCATCTGTTGTATGTGCTACTCTCAGCTGTGTAGAGCTGTGTACTCTCTCTGTGTAGAGAGCTGTGTAACCTGGCAGTGTCTTATGTTTTCCCCAGGGTTTGTGTTTGCACACCTATCTTGTACCTGGAGAAATTGAGGTTCATAGAACACATGATTGAAAAGGGCCACACAGCTGGGAGGTGCAAGTGGCTGCCGACTCCAACTCCCTGGCTTCACTGTGGTAACAAGGGGCAGGTGTCCTGGAGGGTCACAGAAAGAAACCTGTAAGGTATCTCTGCAGGGGTCTTGGCTAGAATTAGGTGTAGCGGGGGAGCCACACTGGACCTCAGTGCTGTCCCCGAGCCTCTAGATTTAGTTCCTTAGCAGGCAGTAGAACTGAGCTCAGGCCATGCTAGGGAGAGGAGGGAAGCACAGGCAGCCATAAGTTAGGGGAGAACAGGTGCTGAGGGTGAGGGTAGGGAGAAGCTGGGCAGAGGCAGGTGGGCGCCAGCCAGTTTGGAGCTTTGCCAGGTCATGCCGCACCATGGCCCTCTGGGTATCCTATCTGGACAGTGGGCTATACTCTGGACACTTGTAGGTATGCACACATGTGTGTGCCCTCCACAGCAGGCATAAGGGCAGGAGAGCAGGGGCTGCTGAGGCAGGCCGAGTCTGGCCCCAGAGGCTGGAAGCAATGCCAGGGCCCAGCAACCATACCAGGACCAGGCAGTAGAGTAGCCCCTCACAGCCCGCCACACCTCCTCTTGTCTGTGGAATCAGGTGTCTCAAGGACAGAGACACAGTCTCCCCCGCTCCCAACAAGTGGCACGGTGAGCCTTATGGCTTTCCCTACAGCTTTCATCCGTAAGTGCTGTGTCAGGTGACCCGGGGACATTAAACCAAATCAAGACCTCAGCCCAAGGAGACCTCAGCCTGTTGTCCCTTTCCCAGGCCTGCTGTGAAGGGGCTTCTCCAGGGACATCATTTTGATGGATGGAGGCTCTGCAACTCTCAGGGGTGCCTGTGCTACCTTTCTCCCTTTGGAGTGGGGTTATTTTTAGACACTATTATTATTCCACACACAGACTGACAGGCCTCCCACATCTGCCTGTCTCCAGTAGAAGCTATCATGGCCACCCTCCTCTCCTGTCCCTTTACCCCCTCCCTTCTCACATGGGAAGCATGGGGCCCATGCTCTGTGAGCTCTAGTTTCACTCCAA
This sequence comes from Myocastor coypus, assembly GCA_004027025.1. Classification (NCBI taxonomy): domain Eukaryota; kingdom Metazoa; phylum Chordata; class Mammalia; order Rodentia; family Myocastoridae; genus Myocastor; species Myocastor coypus. The sequence goes on from PVJA010013502.1 coordinate 30,144, forward strand.
ACCCTGGCTGGCCATAGCCAATACACACATATACTGTAGCCCTTCCACAGGAGCTTGGGAGGGCCAGGTCCCTTGGGAGGGTGTAGCAGGCATCTAGTACCTAGGCCCATACGCACTCCTTCCTCCAGAGTCCATGCAGAAGGACTTCATGCTGGCCTCTGCTCCAAGCTGCAGAGACTGGGCAGGTAGGTGCCTTATCTTCCACCTGCTACCCCAGAATCTATGGAATGGAAGCAGTCACACCCACCTCTTAGGGTTCCGAAGGCTCACAGGGACATGGAAGAGTACATGGCACCACTGTCATCTTTTGAGCACTCGTCTCCATTCCCATGCCCTGCCATGCAGATTGGGGATTTCTGTGGCAGGTGTAGGAGATCAAGGCGCCATGGAGCCTTCAGGCTCCCTTCTCTCAGGCCTGTGAGGCTCCTCTCTCTGGCCCAGGTTGATTGACATCGCCCGGAAGCTGGACAAGGCTGAGCGTGAGCCACTGCTGCTGTGTGCACACTATTTGAAGAAACTGAACTGCTCCAGTTATGCCGCTGAGACCTACCTAAAGCTTGGTGACCTCAAGGCTCTAGTGCAGCTACATGTGGAGACCAAGCACTGGGACGAGGTGAGGAGATACGGGGGCCCTGGGGATGGAATAGAGCAAGGCCGCCCACACACACAGGCCTCATCATCCTAGCATCCAGGATTCTGCCTGAATCCTGAATCCATGGTGGAGAGCTTTCCTGTGATGACTACCCCGTGTTCACTCTACCATCCACAAGCTCATCACCCAGGCTGCCAGCACTATCCAGCCCACAACAAGCATGGGGCCGAGAGTGTTGGCCTGTCCAGCCGTTGGGCAATGTCAATCAACCTGGGCCAGAGAGAGGAGCCCCACAGGCCTGAGAGAAGGAAGCCCAAAGGCTCTGTGGCACCTTTATCTCCTCCAAACAGCACCAAAGGCTTAGGGCACTGTTGATCTAGGGACACCTGTGTGGCATTTAAAGCCTACCAGGAGGCATTCCTGCAGAAAAGCTGTCATATTCTCCCAACACAGGTTATCTACATGGTTCTGGGGCTGTTCCACCCACCCACCTTGCCACAGCCTTGACTCTTGGATGGCAGACAAAGGAGCTGACAGCAGAGATGGGCAGGCGTGGCTGCCTGTGCTCATGTGGCGTTACCCATCCACCTGCCTGGGTAGTCTGTTTATAGCTCCAAATGCCAGGCTGGGTAGGAGTACCCTGCCTTTTATCTGCCCTCCAAGTGGCTGCACTGGGCAATGATTGAGGTTACTAATGAGAGGCAATAGTGGCTTCTAGGACAGGTGTAGGAGCAAGAGCTATTGTCATGCAGAGGGAGCCAGCACTCTGAGGGTACCTGGATCTGGCTGCAGGTCACAGACCCCCTGTGCCTGGTCGCCCAACTCCCATCTAACAGGTGGCCTGTGGGTAGATAGAGCCCTAGGCCCCACATGGTACTGTGGTACTACTGTCCAATAGCTAACAAGAAGCAATGACAGTAACGTCAGCACTGTTTCCTTAGGTGTCGCCTGCAATTAAAAGAAATCTGTTTGCAGCGCAGTGGGAGCCCACGCAGATCCTCAAAATAAAATGTTTCCGATTCTGCACCGCCTCTGTGGTCCAGAGACAGACTGTGTTGTTATTGAATCCAGTTGCTTGCATATTGCTGTTAATTGCCTTTTGTTTTCAAAGAGCAGTTTGTTTTTGTGTTGATGAGGGGGTGCTGTCCCCTGAGCTGTCAGGCTGGCAGCATGACATCCCTCCCTCACAGATTCAGCCAAGTGCCATACTTCCTAGACTGCAGGCTCCCAGGCCACATCACAAAATGATTGCTTTTGCTCCCTCAGGCCTTTGCTTTGGGTGAAAAACATCCTGAATTTAAGGATGACATCTACGTGCCCTATGCCCAGTGGCTGGCAGAGAACGACCACTTTGAGGAAGCCCAGAAAGGTAGGTGTGGGGTGGCCTCGCCTGTCCAGGGGTCCTGGAGGGGTCCACTAGACACAGAATTGGAGCTCTGAGGCCATGTCCTCACTGACCCCCTGCAGGCCCAGGGATCTTTGGTCTCCACTCCCAGCCCTGTAGATACTGAACAAAGCACATCTTTTCCTTCTGTCCCCATCAGCCCTGAGGTGTAGATACTGTTCAACTATTTCCATCTTAAGAAAATTGAGTGTGAAGGTGGCAGAAGAATTTGTCTGAAGTCTGATAGCTGAGAAGTTACAGAGAGATCACAGCCAGTGCACAGCGAGGTCAGAGTGCCTGGCACAGTCCCCACCAGGAGTAGGACTCAGACCATGCCCCAGCCAGGCAGCACAGCAGCATCCAAAGTAGGAGCCAGGGCAGGTGCAGAGCTGTGACTGGTCACATGCATCGTAATCTAAAACCTGACTGTCCTCCCTGTGGTGGGCGCCGGCTGGCTGGGCATTAACCTGCACAACCTTGAGCCTTGCCAGCAGCTCTGCAGGGACTTGGAGGCTAAATGTGCCATGCGCAATCATAGAGCTGCTGAGCAGCGGGGCTGTGGCAGGCCGACCTATCTACTGGGGGGCTCCAGTTCTGGGTTGCCTGTTGCCTGGCAGTGTGTACCCCACCCCACAGAGTATTTCACCTACACTCCCATGTGGTATCATTGCCCCCTTGGACAGGGTACAAACCATTGTACCCTTGAGAAGCTGTGAAGGACAGCCTGTTCTCAAGCACTTCGGAGTTTGCAGTGCGCCCAGCTGCTGAAGTATCTGCTTGTTTGGGCAAAACACATCAACCTCTCCGTCTGTCTGCACCACCCTTCCAAGAATCCATCACCATAGTAACTTGGTGCACAGACAAGAGCTTGGAGAGGGAATGGAATGAAGGCCAGGCTTTTTCCTCTCCACAGAAAAAGATGTGGTTACCTGCATGTCCACCTGTGGGCAGGTATTACAGCTGGTGGCCCCAGCAACCCAAGGTGTTGGCATGGAACAGGTACCTAGGAAATGACTGGGATGAAAGTAGCAATGATGGAGATATCTACTTGGTCATTTTGTCAAATGTCTTGTTTTGAGAGTGGAACTGGCTCTTTCTGGGCTCACATCTGACAGCACTGTGGAAGGGGCACCAAGGGCCAGGCTGGCTTCTTCACCTCGGGCAGAGGCTGCCTGCCTGGCCATGCCAAGCTCATCTTATTACCATAGGGCTAGTTTCCCCTTCTTCAGTCTGTTGCAAGGATCCAGTGAGATGTTAGTTATGAAGTGCGGTGGAAACTATGTGCTCAGTGAGGGCCAGGCCGCATTGGTGTCTCCCATGGTCGAAACACTATGGTGGCACATCCTCTTTCCAGCACTTGGGAGGCTGAGGCAAGAGCCTCAGCCCTTTTTTTTTTTTTTTTACAATTTTTTTATTTATTTCTTTTAATTTATTTGTTTGTGTTATGGCTGGCCCAGCCCGCCCTGGGGCGGGGTTGCGCAGCATGTGGTACCAGGGATCGAGGAGCAGTCGCAGCGCTGGCCTTGTTTCCTCTGCAGGCGCTTTAGACCACTGAGCCATCTCGCTGGCCCAAGAGCCTCAGCCTTAGTGTGAAGATGGAACACGGTGAATTCTTCCTGGGAAGTGTAGTGTCCCAGGCTTGTGCTCAGCTGTGTCTTTCTATAGCAGGTGGCTGTTTCTAGCCAAGAGCTGCATGCTTTGCTCGAGATGTACTTTCCTTGGCTGGCTGTCACCTGGCAGGTGGCATCCCAGCCATGCACTGCAGATGCCCCACGTATGCCCTGTCTCTATGCGAGTCTCCCCAGTCTGACCTGTGCCTGGTGCCCTGCAGCATTCCACAAGGCCGGGCGGCAGGCCGAGGCAGTCCGGGTGCTGGAGCAGCTCACACAGAACGCAGTGGTAGAGAGCAGGTTCAGTGATGCCTCCTACTACTACTGGATGCTATCCATGCAGTGCCTGGAGATCGCACAGGGTGAGTGACACCACCTGCAGCCACACTGAGATAAAATCAGAGTACACAGGGCAGACTGGGTGTATTGTCTGTTGCTATGCAGAGGCACAGTCTGCGCGCCATCTCTGCTGGCTCAGGAGGTGTAGTTGGGAGGTTGCTGATGCGGAAGAGCCCCTCCTGCCACCAAAGCCATATGTGGAAGGACCTGGCAAGTGCAGTGTAGACAGTTAATTAAATGGAAAGGTGAAGAGGAACTAATGTTCAATAGCAGCATCAGACTCCTGCACATCCCAGACAGGAAAGCAGGGTTCCAGCTGCCTTCTTTTACCAAACTTGATGGGGTTCTGGGGTGGAGAGTCAGGGAGGAGGATGCAGGCTAGGGATGCTAGAACAGGGGCAGGTACTTGCTGAGAGTCACTGTTCCTCTGAGGTCTCCGAGTCTCTACTAGGTGTGGCCCTGCCACCTTCTATAAAGTCAAGGTTGCTGTGTGGGGAGAGTTCTATAGGGACGGGCATGAGCAAGACTGACCTTGGAGCCTGGCCTTGCCTCCTCCTAGGACGAGGCAGCAGCCACAGCCCCTTGAGGCATGTCACCCTCCCTTATTCTCCTATGCCCAGCAGACCCCGCTCAGAAGGACATCATGCTAGATAAATTTCACCACTTCCAGCACCTGGCTGAGCTGTACCATGGCTACCACACCATACATAGGTTCACAGTAAGTGTGGGCAGCTGGTGCGCCATGCACAGGGCCGCCTTGGGAGAAACATGGTCTTCTCTGATCACCCACTGGTTGGATGTGCAGCAGATTCCATGCTAGAACTGGCTGGACTGTTCTTGCGACCTGATTCTGGCCTTTGTGGCTTGGGCAAAATCTAGACAGGTAATGAGAGTCTTCCTGCAATTCTGAGAGAGGACAGGCTACCCTGGGGTCTCATCCCCCGTGTAGGCAGGTCACTCGCCCTTTCCAAACCACCTGGGGACTTCACCATCTTCAGGGCACCCCCTGACTTGCTGCTTACTCAGCAGCTCACTCCTTCTGGCCCTGAGTTCCCTTCTCTGTAAAGCAAGATGGTCAGCTTGATCTTAGACCACATCATGCTTCCTAGCCACTCCCTGATGCTCTGGACTAAGGTGCTGAATTCTGTGCCCTAGCAGTAGGAGCCATGCTGGGTCACCAGCAGCTCCCACCCTGGGTGTGTCCTCTCCCGGGGCAGTGTCAGTGTCCTGCCACTTATGACACCTGCCATGGGGTCAGTATACCAGGGATAAACCATGCCTGCTCTTTTACCCTTGCCCCACTCTAAGATACCACACTCCCCACCCTGCAGATGAAAGCCTATGCTAGGCTGAGTGTCCCAAACCATCCCCTGTAGCTTAGAGACAGCAGACACAGGGGATGGCCTGTGGGGCCTCACTGTCCTGGCTGTCATAGCAGTGGGGTTGCTTCCCTGGCCATTCCTTTATTCAGCATGCACCTGTGGTGTGATGAGCCCACAGATGAGGCTAGGGACACAGTTCCTGTCTTGAGAGCCCATCCCAGCATGACCTTGGGGGAGTCACTCCTACACTACAAGGAGGAAGGAGAAGCCCTTAGCTCAGGACCTGGCCTAGGGCAGCACTGCTGACTCGAGCAGCTGGGGTTGTATGGCTCCACCTGCACAATGCTGCCCTCCCAGAGGCCAGGTACCATCCACTCCTCCCTTTTCATGGGAGACATCGTGTCCTTGTTCATGGCCACCAAACAGGCTCCTTTGTGCCTGTGTCCAGAGTGGGATGTAGCTCAGGTATCCTTAGCCCTTGGGTGACAGAGGCCCTGTGATGTCATGGGGACTGGAAGAGCAGGCAAGTCCTTGCAGGTGTAGATCACTAGGATGAGTCCCCATGGCTCAGGAGGCTTCACTATTCGCTGTGTCCCTGCGTGAGGGATGGGAATTGTGTGCAGTAGTGGGCAGGCTTCTCCAGATAGCGCCTGCATCCTGTGTAGACCTGAAGACCTTCCCGACCACTCCTGTGTGCCCAGTGCCACCCTGGGGCTTGGGTACTGGGCCAGGGCCTGCTGTAGAAGGGCCCCCTGCATGTAGTCATGTGGGATAGCTTTGGAGATGAGGAAGATGGGTGTGGCTTCCTGCTGGACAGGGCTGCTGCTGTGTACCCTCTAGGGCAGTGGCTGAGTCCAGGCTGCATAAAGGCTTCTCTTTGGGCTAATTGAAGAAAAATTGAGCTCAGGGAAATGGAATCATGATTGCCCAGGGCAGTGCAGCTGTTTGGGCAAAGCACAAGAGGGAATCTGGGCTCTTCCCTGGCCCAAGCATCACATTCCTGGCAGGCATAGAGAGAATGAAAGGGTACTGCCTGCAGGACTTAGGGCAAAGGGCACAGGGCTGTGAGGCTCAGGAATGGTTAGTAGAGATAGTGTTCTTCCCAGGAACTCCAGCCCTTTGCCCTCACCTTACCACAGGAGGAACCATTCAGTTTCCACCTTCCTGAGACGCTGTTCAACATCTCTAGGTTCCTGCTGCACAGCCTGACCAAGATTACGCCCCCAGGCATCTCTAAAGTGTATCCTTTCCCATTGACTAATGGTCTGAGAAGGCCCCAGAGTGCTTTCCTGCAGCATTGTCCACTGCTCTCCCTAGCCGCTGCTCCCGGGAAGCCACTTGGGAGGTTGGACCAGAGCTGAGAGATCAGCATCTAGGCTCTTTCAGCCACACAAAGCCTGATGCCTGGCCAGGGAGCTTTGAGTGGCTGGATGGTACCAGTCCTTGACTGAAAGCTGTAGCACCTGGATAATGTGGTCCAGTGACCTAGCCGGGTACTTGGGAGGGCCCAGCCCACAGCCAGGAGCGGAGGCCTTGTGAGCAGCTATGGTGTCGGGGGAAAGACTGTGACCTGCCAGAAGCTACCAGGAAATGGCCAAACTCTTTGCAGTCCTGAGAATCCTAAAAGCCATAATTGTCCCTTGGCACTCCTAGTCCCATGCAGCTGCCAGCTCCTCTGTAAGGAGCCCCTGGGAAAGGCCTGAGGGGCTGTGTGACCAGTGGCTTCGCTGAAGGGCTTCAGCGCCGAGGCTTCCCTTCAGGGTCCCCAGGTGCCCTGTATACATATATACAGTTAAATCCAGCATGTTCCCATTGTCTGAGGCCTCACACCTGGCAGGGCACCTTGGCCTATAGGATGAGCTGTGGTCAGGCCCTGGGCTGGTTTTTCCATCACTGGGGTTTGCTAGGACCCCTGCCCTGCACCCCAACCTGACTGTCTCCTGAGTCTTAGAAATGACCATTGAAAGGCCTAACTTAGGAGGGAGAAGATGGGCTGACAAGATAGCTCAACAGTCTAGAGCACCTGCTTAGGCAACCTTAGGCAACTACAGGGACCACAGTTCTATCCCCAGCACCACATGCTGCACTAGCCTCACCACCCCAGGGCAGGCTGAGCCAGCCATAACATAACATACATACATACATCTATCTAAAAACAAAAAGGAGAAGAGTAGGGGACAGATGTACTGGGGTATGCAGTGGAGGGAATGCTTTGTGTCCCCAGGCCAGGTGTAGTACTGGCCAGGACCTAAGCCACCCTGAACCTCGGATGGGGACAGCACTATCCTGGTCTCTGGAAGGGCCCAGTGCCTGGGTGCAGGAGACTGCACCACTGCCCATGCCTACCCTATGTGGCTGCTGCCACCCTTAACTTGCTGCCACTGTCAGGAAAATACTCTACACGCTGGCCAAGCAGAGCAAGGCTCTGGGTGCCTACAAGCTGGCCCGGCATGCCTATGACAAGTTGCAGGGCCTGTGGATTCCTGCCAAGTTCCAGAAGTCTATTGAGCTGGGCAGCCTGACCATCCGGTCCAAGCCCTTCCATGACAGCGAGGTGAGGATGTGGTGGGGCACCATACTCCACCTCTCCTGGGATTAAGGTGACTCCATCCTTGTCACACCTTAAGGCTTGAAGCAGGGATTGGTATCAGACTAGGATTAGACTCCTGGCCCTGTTTCCCTCTTGCCAGGTAGGGCCTCATGTTGTGTGAGGGTATAAAGTGGCACATGGAGTGCCCAGCACAGGCCTGGCACATGGTAAGTAGCCCATGACAGTGGCCGTACTTGCTGTCATTTTGACACATGTCCCACTGCAGCCCCTCTGTGTGTCTGTACTATTGGCCAGGGTGTGGCCATGACCATTCCTACAAGCCAAGGCCTTGCTTTGCCACAGGCACAGCCCAGGACCCAGGGTCCTTTGCTGCCCACCAGGGACCATAGCAGGCAGGAGGGTTGTGCTGCTGTACTGGGGTGGCCTTAGCCTGCATTGCTTGCAGGACCTGGTGCCCCTGTGCTACCGCTGCTCCACCAACAACCCACTACTCAATAGCCTGGGAAATACGTGTGTCAACTGCCGCCAGCCCTTCGTCTTCTCCGCCTCCTCCTATGGTGAGTTCCACAGAGGCAGGGCTGGGAACGGGAGACAGGCACCAGGAGCCCCAGCAGGATCTGGGCAGAGGCTGGGCGTCCTCCCATCTCACCCCAGCAAGGGCCTACCATCCCTGCCACCCCAGAAAGCCCTGGCACCCCTGCTCCCTGTCTCACTTGCCCCTGTGCCCAGAGGTGCTGCACCTGGTAGAGTTCCAGCTAGAGGAAGGCATCAGCGATGAAGAAGCTGTGGCCCTCATTGACCTGGAGGCACCGCGGCACCGGCATAAGGACAGGTGGCAGGAAGTGGCAAGTGGCAGTATCCTTGGCTAGGCCAGGATGGGTGGGGTGAGAGCCACATCTATGGCATAGGTTTTACCTTAGCTAGACCCCAGATTCCCAGACACTGAGGCTGGATGAGACTGTGGAACCCTCAGGGGATGATGACCCATTCACAGCCAAGCTGAGCTTTGAGGTAAGCTCCATGGGGAGCCTGGTGCCAGCCCAGGCAACTATGGCCTTGCCCTGTGGGGAGAGGAAGGTAGAGACCTGGTCACTTCTGAGACTGCCTGGGGATCCCAGGCCTGCCTTGGCCACCCCAGCAGTCACGGGACCTGTCGGCTGTCTCCCTGCAGCAGGGTGGCTCAGAGTTCATCCCTGTGGTGGTAGGCCGTGCAGTGCTGCGCTCCATGAGCCGCCGTGACGTCCTCATCAAGCGCTGGCCTCCACCCCTGCGCTGGCAGTACTTCCGCTCCCTGCTGCCAGATGCCACTGTCACTGTATGCCCCTCCTGCTTCCAGGTACCTGCTTCACTTGGGGCCCCTGGGGTCCTGGTGGGATGTAGGGAAGACCTGGTGCCTAGCCTCAGGCTTTGGTGCCGCCTTTCCCTGGGCAGATGTTCCATACTGAGGACTACGAGCTGCTGGTGCTCCAGCACAGCTGCTGCCCCTACTGCCGCCGGCGCATCGATGACCCAGGGCTGTGAGATTTTCGGAGCCAGCCCTGGTGGAACATGGAGCCCAGGTTATCGCCTTTCCTGCTGGTGTGTCACACCCTGAGCTAGGAAGAGAATGTACAGCTATTTTCTAAGAAAAATCTTTCCAAGTGGCTCTCGTGACTTGCAGCAGCAGCCAGAGTGCATGGATCCCAGGCCATGGCCTGCACTCCACCCCCAGATTGCTACAACAATGACAAAATAAAGGGCTACTTACTTTCCTCAGTGTCTGCATGTTAACAGATCTTCATATTATCTGCAACTTGATTTCCTTGTGCATAGTGCACCTGTTTCTAATTTGAGCTGAGAGGAACATTACATTTGTGTGCTCTTAAAATTTAATCTAATCTAAACAGCATCCTGGGAGGGGTAAGGGAGCAGGGAGGTTTCATTGTTTATTTACTTTGGTTTGAAGGAGCACTGTCTGGACAAGACAATAAGATACTTGCTCCAGAGAGCCAGGCATCGTGGTGCACCCCTGTAACTCCAGCAATCCAGAGGCTGAAGCAGGAAGGCCTCCATGAGTTCAAGAGTAGCATAGGCTACATAGTGAGTTCAAAGCCAACCTGAAGTGTATAATGAGACCTTGTTTAAATAAAGAGACACAGCCGGGCGTGGTGGCGCACGCCTGTAATCCCAGCACTCGGGAGGCTGAGACAGGAGGATCGGTGTGAGGTGGAGACCAGCCTGGGCTACAAAAGTGAGCTCAAGGCCAGCCTGAACTGCATAGCAAGACCCTGTCTCAAAAAGACATAAATAAATAAATAAATAAAATAAAATAATAAAAAATAGCCAGGCATGGTGGCGCACGCCTGTAACCCCAGCACTCAGGAGGCTGAGGCAGGAGGATCAGTGTGAGTTCAAGACCAGCCTGGGCTACAAAAGTGAGCTCAAGGCCAGCCTGAACTGCATAGCGAGACCCTGTCTCAAAAAGACAAAAATAAATAAATAAATAAATAATAAAATAAAAATAAAAAATAAAGAGACACCAGAGAGCTTTGCAGGTCCCCGGTTGTTGAGGCCCACAGGCACAGGAGGGGTGGCCAGTGGGGACCTGGGGACTTTACATCTGCTGGGGCTTCTGTGTTGTTCCGACTCCATCTCAGCCCTAGAGTGGGCCACTGCCCCTGCCACACCTGCCCAGCCCTACTGAAGGACCCCCTATGGATTATGGGGTGAAACAGAGACCACACCCCTGGCCTGCCCCTCCCACTATCTCCATGGAGATAATAGGAAGATGGAGAAGGGAGCCAGACAGTTGGGCCAACAGAACTCCTCCGCTGAGTGCCTAATTACTGACGATCATGCATGCTCTCTCCCACTAAACAGTTATTAATGTGTTAGGATTTCCATTAGCGCATTTCTTGAACTGAAATCATTTGCATTTGGCAGGGAAAGAAGGGCACAGAGAAAACAGCTCAGCCTCCCAATAGGCATCAATCATGATGACAGAGTGGATGGTCCTTGGTCCCCGTGGTGGGGGCCGGGCACAGTGCCCTTTGGCCATGGGTGGCACAGGCAGAAGCTGAGCACTGAGGCTGCCCTGGCTGAGAAGCAAGGCCACAATTCTCAAGCTTCATAGTGCAGCCTCCGCCTCACAGGTCCTGGCCTCATCCCATCCTCACTAGGTTTCCCCACTGTAACCAGGACCCCCTCCAGCCCTGCCTATGACAGAGGGAGCCACAAGGAGTGGGACCTGACTCCAACACTTGTCCCTGGTTTCTACATGGGGGAGAGAGAGACAAGGGCCAGGCCTGGCCCAAGCAGGGCCTTGGCTGGCCTTGTGTCCCTGGGTCAGTCTCCCATCTCTCCCAGAAAGGCTGCTGAAGGCAGGAGGCCCTTGCTATGGCACTGGCCATGCTAGGGTGTGAAGAGCCAACACATCTTCCCTGGGTGCTGTCTCCGATCCCTCATGAAGCCACATGGCTGCAGCCCAGGCCACCACACACTGGTCATGTGAGCTAGATGACTGTTTCTCCAGCTACAGAATGGAAACATGGGGAGCATGGGCAAGGTTGGCACCTGCCTGCCCTCAGCCCCTCCTGGGTTATCTTACAGAGCTCTTCTGAAGACACTGTCATGTTCACAGGATTCAGGGTGCCATCACATCCATTGCTACAGCCCGGCAAGGCTGAGATTAGTTAAAGGGTCACTAAGGGGAGCTCAGAATAAGGTTCCAGGCTTCCTGAAGCTACTCTGGCCCAGTTGTCCACTTGTTCATTCAATAAACCTTCCTAGAGTTCCTGCTCTGCACTGGGTAGGAACAGAATGGAGGAAACGCAGCTCCCCCGCTGCTCTATGTGCTGGCCACTGCGCCAACATCAGGCCCTCCTATGCCACCAACATACACCGGAGCTGCAAAAGCACCAGGCTACACCCAGGTGTGCTAAGGCAGCCTGCCCCACGGGTGGGTGTCTGTGTCAGCCATGCTCCACCTTGACCTCATTAACGTAGGCCTAATAGCAGGCCAAGCGCCTTAACGGCCAGAGGCCGCCTCCAGCCCATAGTGCCCTCAGCTTTCGGTGGCCAAGCCCCGTGAGACCCTGAGAATTCTGGGAAGGACAGGGGCTAAGAAAAGGGGGGCTTCAGAGCAGACAGAGCTTATGGCCCAGCTGTAGAGAACTCCCTGTCTGGGCTTCTGTCCCTACCTCAGGACCTTTGCACGGCTGGCTCTGGTTCAGTTGTTGGCCTTCTGGCAGCTCCTGGTTATGTTCCCAAGCTTGTCCCCAGCTTGTAACTCCTGTCACCCACCTGCCCTCGGTGTCTCCAGCATCAAGCCTCTCATCTGGGACTCTGCAGATATTCCGAGCACACCTTGGCTGGACCAAGGTCCCTGAAACCCCCATAGTCTCTCCAGTTTGCCCCTTTATCCCAGGTGTCATCGAGTTCCTGTCACAGACTTTCTTGCCAAGTGCCACTGTCTTGGGTATAGTAGAGACTCAGAGCTCAGGTGTATCCCTAGCCCACACCTGGTGTACATTTCAGAGTTGGCTTCCCCACAAATGGAGTCCCCAACCAAGGGCCAGGCTGCTCAGGAGCCTAAGACACCTGAGGTCTCTCCCACCCACTCTTGTCACCTACTACCCAACACCTGCTCTCAGGGCATTTGAGTCTGAGACTCTGCTCCCCTGGATGCAGCAGGCTTTCTGGTCATTCCCACAGCCTCAACCTTGTGCCCCTGTGGCTCTCAGGACTCCCAAGCAGGCAGCTCTGTCCCCACAGCCACGTCTACCCTCAGGCAGTATTCTCCTGCTTCCTCATCTTAGTGGCCCAGGGACAGGGCATCAGTGTTTAGTGACAGCCTGAAGGAGCAAATTCTTTGTTATCCTTGGGCTGAGTCCAGAGATGAGACTATCTGATGATACGGAGACAGGCAGGAATTTGAGGGGAGGGCCTGAGACAGACAGGTTGGGACAGCCTCTTCCCATCTGAGATCCCACGGGGTCCCCTCCCCTTCTGGGTATCCATCCCCACGGTGTCACCTTGTCCCCCTGCAAGCCAATTAAGCCCCTATAGCAGCATGGGATTAGTATGATTATGCCCCGATCTCCCGCAGGCTGAGTCAGCGTGGCTTAGGCCCAGAAGGTCACTTCATAAGGGCCTGGGGTGGGGGGGGCCACGGCCACAAGTCTTCTTGGGAGCCCCGAGCTGCACAGGCTGCACTGTCCTCCTCCGGTGGAACTGCTACACCCACAGGGCAGACCAGACCGCAGCCATGAATGGCACGGAGGGCCCCAACTTCTACGTGCCCTTCTCCAACGCCACGGGCGTGGTGCGCAGCCCCTTCGAGTACCCACAGTACTACCTGGCCGAGCCCTGGCAGTTCTCCATGCTGGCTGCCTACATGTTCCTGCTCATCGTGCTGGGCTTCCCCATCAACTTCCTCACACTCTACGTCACTGTGCAACACAAGAAGCTGCGCACACCGCTCAACTACATCCTGCTCAACCTGGCTGTGGCTGACCTCTTCATGGTCTTCGGTGGCTTCACTACCACTCTCTACACCTCCCTGCATGGATACTTCGTCTTCGGGCCCACAGGCTGCAACTTGGAGGGCTTTTTTGCCACTCTGGGTGGTAGGTGTTCCTGTTGGATGGGGAGACCCAGGGAGCATGGCGGGTATTGGAGAAGAATGGAGGCTTCCCATCAAGCCTCTTCTGTCATTAGCCAGAGTACCTATCCACTAAATCAACAAACATTTTGTTATGCTGAGGCAGGCTTCTGCTTGTGGAGGGCAGGTATCCCTGCTTATAACTCCCATCAAACAGGTTTCTATTCGATTTTGGGGTTTGGTTGGTTTTTAGAAACTGTTGCTGTGTGGCCCAGTCTGACCTCAAATTTGTGGCAATCCTCATGTCTCAAGTGCTGGGATCACAGGTGTTCTCTACTACTCTGTTAAATTTTGGACCAAGGAACCTGGGGCTCAGGGCAGTCAGGACTTCCTGATGCATAGGGAGAATGACTGGAGCTGAGTCTAAGCCCAGGTTCTAGTAAGCAGAGACAGACCCTGTTGACACTCCGGTAATATCCCTTCTTGGGCCAGGAGCATCTACCATTGATCGTGGGGCCATGGGCTCAGCCCCCTTCCCAGCCTCACTGCCCCCATAATGGTCTTTGTGTGGAGGACCTCACCGCCTCCGCAGCATTGCCTTGCACATTAGACTTGGGTGCAGATTCCTAGCTTCCAAAGGCCATCTAGAAAACAGATGGTGGTTCTTACTCAGCGGGTGAGGAAACTGGAGCAGGGAGGATGCAGGAGACTTGAAGGGCCTGGTTGGGCAGGGACCAGTGTCCTCTGATGCAGACCCAGGCACCTCTCCCAGCCACAGGAGGACGGGGGTAGCAGAGCAGGTGCTGAGTAGGAGCACAGTGCCAGGCCAGCCATGTGTCTTGGATGCTGCCGCCATGAGGTCACAGATACAGATCCAGTCTCTGTCACATAGCTTGATCCTGAAGAGCCAGCCCCAGGCTGGGGTATGTGTTGACAGCATCCCTTCACAGAGGGTTATTTGGGTGACATGCATGTAGGTCCCTGAGGCTGACACCTAGAGAGTGTTACTCTGTGCTATGGGTCCCCTTGCAATCCCAAGTCCATAGAGCCTGCTGTTGGCACCAAGTCCACTTGGGCCCATGGGTGGCAGTAGGCTGACAACTGCTATTGCTGCAGGTGAGATCGCCCTGTGGTCCCTGGTGGTGCTGGCCATTGAGCGCTATGTGGTCGTGTGCAAGCCCATGAGCAACTTCCGCTTTGGTGAGAACCATGCCATCATGGGTGTTGCCTTCACCTGGGTCATGGCGTTGGCCTGTGCTGCGCCACCCCTTGCCGGCTGGTCCAGGTAATGCTGTCCCCAAAGCCACCAGGGCAGATACTAGAGTGCTGGTTCCCCTCCCATGCCCCATGTCAAGGAGACTCCAAGATCTCCCGATTCTTCACCTTGGCCGAGTCCCTAATCCTTGGCTAAGCCAGGGCTACCGCCAATCCTCTTTGTCCAGCCTGTGCTGACCTTGGGCCATAGCAGCTCACCTCATAGGGTGACATGGACCCCAAGAATAGGGTCCCCCAGCCTCTGAGCCACTACCTGCAAAGAGGTAGAGATGGTGTCCAGAGCCTGTGGTCCTCTGTTCCAGGAAACTCCTGTTTGCGCTTGCCTCCCTCCACATCACCTCAGGGCCCCTTCTCACCCTTGCTCCCCATCTTCACCATCCTGGCCCAGTATAGTCCTGAAGGTGCAGCCATCGTTGCTCTGGGCTAGTGAAGTTCAAGTGACCTCTGTTCCCATCCTCAGGAGTCACTGAAACACCCTGACCACACGCCCCTGGGCTTCATGTTCCAGGGAGCTGCTGCTCAAAGACCCCTTCTGAGTGTATCCTGTATCCATCTTTAGCCTGGAAAATATTTTTACCCAGTGGTTGGGAGGCCTGGCCTGGCATATGTCTGTCTCTTGCCCTCTGCCCTGTGGCTCTGGCTGCCAGGTCACAGTGGCAAGGATGGCTGAGGACTGGCACAGTGTTGGGGCACACACACAGTCCTAGGAACTCCTGGGACTGGGCGTTCATGGGTGTGGTCCCCAGGTATATCCCTGAAGGAATGCAGTGCTCATGTGGGATTGACTACTACACGCTCTCGCCTGAGGTCAACAATGAGTCATTCGTCATCTACATGTTCGTGGTCCACTTCACTATCCCTATGATTGTCATCTTCTTCTGCTATGGGCAGCTGGTCTTCACCGTCAAGGAGGTGTGGACAGGTGTTGGGGGAAGACTTTGGGAGGTGTCTGGGTGGGTGCTGAGCAGCAGTGCTGGGTGATGGTGCTGGGTGCCACCATCTAGACACAGGACCTGTGTCCCCACAGGCAGCCGCACAGCAGCAGGAGTCTGCCACCACTCAAAAGGCAGAGAAGGAGGTCACCCGCATGGTCATCATCATGGTCATCGCCTTCCTGATCTGCTGGGTGCCCTATGCCAGTGTGGCCATGTACATCTTTACTCACCAAGGCTCCAACTTTGGCCCCATCTTCATGACCCTCCCAGCCTTCTTTGCCAAGAGCGCCTCCATCTACAACCCCGTCATCTATATTGTGATGAACAAGCAGGTACCTGGCATGGGGGCCCCAGGGAATGGGTCCCAAGGGTGGTAGAGGTAGGGGCTCTGAGGTCTGTGCTGATGCCTGGGGCCTCATCTTGGGCTGCTGCATCTGAATCTCAGCTGGACCCAGGACACTTTCTCACAAGCCCCCAGGGTCACTCTGGTATTGATCAGTGTGACAGGCACCAGCTCTGATTTCTCTGGAAGGCAGCCTAAAAAGCCAATGAGTCCTGAGCTTGGGAAGGGAATGGCCCCAGCTATAAGGTCTGGAGGGTGGAGTTGCCCTTACCAATCCCAGGGTTCCTCCAGGGGCACAATCTCTGCTTAGGTATGCTAGGTTATGACACTGGCTCCACCATTTTCTAGCTGGGCACCATTGGGCAAGTCAATTCCCTGCTGTGGGCCTCAGTTTCCTCTTCACCAAAAAGTACAAAACTCCAAACTCTGGAATTAAATGAGGAAATTACACGTCCCCACCCTGACCCAACCCTTGCCTTCCAGTTCCGGAACTGCATGATCACTACCATCTGCTGTGGCAAGAACCCGCTGGGAGATGATGAAGCCTCCACTACTGCCTCCAAGACTGAGACCAGCCAGGTGGCCCCAGCCTAAGCCCTACTGGGCCCCCTGCAGCCGACTGTAGGACCCCCACCCCCACAGCCTCCCCACCAAGAGTACACCTGCCACAATATGGCCATGCATGTCCCTGACTTTCTTTTTAAATAATCAATGAGAGAAAAATAAGGCTTTCCACTTCATGGAGACAGCCTGAGAAAGGATACCCACACAGTTCCCCAATCTGGAGTCCCCATCTCCCTGGGGTCTGTACCCCTCTCACAGCTTGTCATGGGAATGCAAGAACTCTTGCTTTCTGGAAAAGTGCCCCCACTTAGGGCTAAGCGTCTAGCACACAATGGGCACACAGTAGGTGCTTAATAAACGCTAGCTGGATGAAGGAAGGAATGGGTGAAGGATGAATGGAGGAATGCATGAAGGGTGAACAGATAGGAGGACACATACATCCTCTCAGACCCCATGGCACACAGTGGTTCTCCACCATGACATGGGACCCCAAAGCTTGGCCATGATAGTGTGTGGCTGCTACAAAGACCAAATGAGATGGTGTGCATGTTCGTGTGGCTGTATGGGCACGTGTGCATGTGTGTTTAAGCACTTTGTAAATAGTCAGGAGCTGTACAGGTTGCAGTCTACATTATGAGAAATATCAACTAATAGAGTTAGTGAATTATGAAAGTCATCTCTGTTTGACAGTCACTACTTGAGGATCAGATAAAGGGGCTTTACTCATACCACGGAAGATTTTCAAAATCAGCCTGGGCCGCAGGATGGGTGGCAGGGGAGACTATTCCAGGGATACAGGGTGCAGCCTGCAGACCAGAGAAAGCAGCTCAAGGCCTGTGGAAACAAGACTTATTCCTGGGTGTCTAGGAGCCACCTGCTGTTCCTCCTTGGCACCTGGGCCACAACCATCCTGTACAAATGTAATGTAATGAATCCCTGATGTCACTCATCTTGGAAAGCTTAGGCACCAGGGTCATCTGGCTGAGCCATCCCCCCACCAGGAGCTCCTGGGTCCTGGTTTCTAGCCCCCTTGTGGGACCGGTTCATGTTCAGCAGCCTCAGCCTGTTCCCCTCCTGCAGTCTGCTCTGAAGCCTGCAGCTGGGCTCAGAATCAAGCCATCTCAGTTGCTGCCAGAGCCTGGAGGCTGAGGTCCATGGGGCCATTAAAAGCTCAGCTTGGTCCTACTGTCTGTGGTGGTGGTTTCTTGCTCTCAGCCCCTTCACCCACAGGCTGGACTAGTACCAGCAGCTCCTACCTGAAAACTTCCCAGTGTGGCTGTGGAGTGGGGAGGGCCCTGGATGGGGGACAACTCACCTGGGAGCTGCAGAGATGCAGGGACCTGTGAAGTCATAGCAAGCTCTGTAACCTCTGCAAGTTTTCCTGAATCTGCTCTTCAGAGACTAGCAAAGCTGGGGCTTCACTCTGGGTGAGCAGTCAGTGAGAGACTCTAAAGTCTCCAGGATCAGAGCTGGCCTTACCGGAACCCAGGGGAAGGGATGGAGACACAGTGGCTCGGAGTTCCCTGTCTTCCAGGGTGACAGGTAGCAGAAACTGCTCACCAAGATCAAGACCCTGAGGCCACAGCAGACTAGAGCAGATAGTGGCAGAGACCTTGATCACTGCCCCTTTTCCCTTTCTGCCTGGGTGATAGCAGGCAGGACACCTCTGGTGGCAACCATGGGAAATGCAATTCAGGTGGGCAAAAGGAAAAGGGTACCATTATTCTCTCACAGAAAAGAAAAGCCCAGGGCTGCAGGCACACATGACATGATCTGTCTCTCTCCTTTTAGCTACACTTTCCCATGCTGGCTTCATTCATAGGCCAACACTTCCCATGAGGTGGCAGAAATGGCCATCCTGGTTCCAGGCTCAACAGGTGGGCATCTCCCCTTAGTAAAATCGAAAGTCCCACATAGGGCCCTGATTGGCCAGGCTCAGGTCATGTGATCACCCTTGAGCCCATCACTAAGTCTGGGCTGGGATTCATCCTCTTATTGGCCAGGTCTGAGTCACTTGATCACAGGTGAGTTCAAAATAGACTCAGATCACATAAGCCAGGTGATCTGCTATGTGGGGACACAGATTCCTGCCATACACCAGGAGGAAGCCTATGAGACCCAGAGTATAGCTAGACCCGGGACTGCTCTAGGGTGGGAGAAAAAAGAGTGCTCGCTCTTACCCTCCATTCCAGCTGTGTTGGCTGGGTGGCAGTGGTGGGTCAGTCCTATTTGAGCTGATCAGTCCTGCACTGTCCTGGGATCCTAGCCCTAGCTCATTGTTCCTGAGGAGCAGTGTCTGCAGCTTCACATGCCCATGAAAGTGACCTTAGAGTTCTACATTGGACGGTGACCTGACAGCCCTAACCATCACACACATACAACTGCCAGTGAGGTCCCTTTATCATATAGGCAACCAGCAGGTCTATGAGGCACCTACTACATACAACCCAACGGGCTTCCAGAATTCACACCTAGGCCAGCATGTGTAGGGGACTCCAGATGGGACAGCAGACCTGGACCCTGGGTTATGACCTGGGTAGCCGCACAGTGCAGAGAGCCCCTCACCACCTGAGGTGCCCCAAGGAGAGAACATGGGCACAAAACTTCCTGGACCACTCTAGGCCTCTAGCCCCCCAGCTGGAAAAGGGGGGTCACCTCATTCAGGGGGACAAAAGAGACTCCATGCACACATTAGGTGCTTAATAAATGTGAGTCCCTCACCAAGGCACAAATGGTGTGCAGGGGGAGCCCTGGCGTGGAGATGGTAGGGAGA